>JAJJMB010010902.1:1127480-1193490 GCA_023531105.1 Papaver atlanticum | reverse complement strand
TAACGTTCTGCAAGCCAGTTCCACATTATGATACAAGTCATAAAACAACCACACCTTCATAATTCAACATTCTGATCTCAAACACCTTCTTCGCTTCCCTCCCTAAGATCAACCCTTCTCCTTCACTTTGTGACCGAATTGAATCTGGAACGGCCATTTCTTGGTTTAGGCCAGAGTCTTACAGATTGATCTCTCGAATCTAAAAAGTACTCCTGTGCAGTACATTTGTTTAGGATTTGAATTCGTTTCTCATCAACACACCCAAATTTACCAAAAACAGCAGAATCAGTTTTTACCCCAAAACAGTAACCAATCCGAATTCAAGTAAAAATATTCAAGAAACTCGACCAGACCCAAATCAGAAAATACGCAGAAGACTGTGATTATTTTCCCGCCAGTTTTGCAGGTTCGAACTTGAAGAAGAGATGCCCCGAATCTAATACGCTGGTGTTGTTATCCAATGGGTGCCCTTATCCATTTGGGGTTCCCTTTAGCAATGAGGTGCCCCTTATCCAATTGGGGGGTGCTTCCAACATATTTCCGGGGTGCCTTTAACACATATTCTGGGTGCCTTTAGTCATTCCTCCCGGGGATGCAAATACCACTTTTCGAGCCAATTTCTCAGCACATGTTTATTTCTCCAAAAATACCTATACACACATAAAACACCAAAATAAGTACAAAAATGGGTACTAACAGTATAGAAAATCTAGATCAAAATAGACACATAAATGCGTCTATCAAATGCCCCCAAACTTATTATTTGCTAGTCCCGAGAAAATTTAATCTACAAAATAAAATCCTAACTCACTGTCGCAGGCATCGCGATTGCACTTAGCCTTTAAACCCATAGGTGGCCCTAGTGGCCGAGTTATAGTCTTTGGAGGGTTTACTAGAGGTATACCCACAAAACCTTTACTCCAGACCCTAGTTGTCTAAGCTAAACCTTGGAAGGAACTAAAGAATCTCCTTGGTTGGCATACTCTCATTGACTATAGGAGGAATTACCCTGATGCGAGTGACAGAGCTCTACTCAGATAGTCGCACTATAGACATCAATATCTGGAGTCAACAAACCACAATCACATGTGAATAGATTAATAAGATGGATATTGAGATAATAGATGGTTTGCAATGATGTTGACTAAGGTGAAAGGTGTTTCCCATATCTGTCTAAAGGCCACTTCCAGGATGAACCTATCCTAATGGATTGAGATATGGGTCTGAACTAATATCAATGCAACTGGCATATACAAGGGAATCTGTGGTCGATAATCCTAATTCTAGATCAACTCAGTTGACATATACAAGGGAACCAACGGTCGATTTATTCACTGAACATTAACAATGAATATTTTTTTTTAGAACTAACAACATGATTAGATCTTGCGGATCCAAGCGCATGCTTCTTGTCAGCAGATTACATGGTAATTCCCGTGGATCATGCATTCCATGCTTGTTTAGGCGACAGAGACAGGGAGAACACACACATATTGCTACCCAAGTGTTATTTATTTATTTATTTTATTATTTTTTTCATATATATACTCCATTTGGTCTAATTGGTCTGATCTCTTTTTTTTTTTTTTTAGTAACTCAATCACTCTATCTCATTCCTTATAGAAACATATAAGCTTTCAAAAAAATAAAATAAAAACACAAAGTGATATGGTGACGACTCCGAGATACAGTGAAACTACCATGTTATTTCTAACACCTGAGCTCTGTGCTTTTATGAATAGACTCTATTGTTGGGTTCCTCAACTCCTACAACCAAGATGCTTCCATCCACTTAGATCAGTTAGTTTTATTCTTAATTCACACAAATTTCTAGGCTCTGGAGTTTAATAATGCAACAATTTTTTTCTCCCATACCCCCAAACTTAAATCTAACATTGTCCTCAATGTTCTAAAGATGAAATTAAAAGCATGAACAAGGATAAACTTTTACCACTTGAAGCAAAAGAGTTAAGGAAAGATATTACGTTGTTGCATGAGCATGGGTTACCTCCCAAGAAGTGCTAAGTTTAAAGTCTTCGGACAGACATATAAGAAAGAATTAATCACCTCGAATCATATAGCAATAGCCGGAATAGCTGTGGGTCGTCTGCATCAAAAAGTGTTATCACAGACAAAAGGAAACTTCAACAAGCCAAGAAAGTGAATAAACATAGCACACCCTTGCCTAGTTTCCTGTTTAATACAACTACATCTAGTTGTGGTTCAGTTTCAGGTTCTATAAAAGGGTCTAAATAAATTTCTTTGGGCTTGTGTTCCTCATAAGTAAGATCCGAAAGATCATGTTCTAAGGTATGGAAAGATTTAGAAGCACATAATAATAACCTGAATAATTAAGGATCCTTTAAGTCAATTAGATTTGACTCACACAGTTGACCACAATGAAAGTGGCGGTCAATCTTAAGCAAATGTGCCGATTATAATCTCCTAAAGTACTTAGGCTTATTTTCAAAACTTAATAACTAACACATATCAAATTCATACGTTCCCACATTTGGAAGAAAAGTTTATGGCGCAAAAACAAAGTCAATTTGGGTATCGTAGCCTGGGCAAACCACATCAACCAGAGGATGGGTTTCTAATAACTGAACTTCCTTATGGACATCACTAGGTTCAGGAAAACGTGTATGAATATAATCTTGTAAAATGGTTGAGGCACATATGTCAAGTCCCAAGTGATGGATCTTTCTAAGAGTCAACGGTAAAGCACAGGGAGAATGATAATCACCCCTAAACTTAAAGTTTTCAGTGTCTCAAGATAGACTAGTCACAATCTCCCTAATTTCTAGGTCATCAGATTCCTGAAAATGGTCAATTGATTCTTCTAAGTTATAATCGGGAGGTGCATCCTCACTCATATTTGAACTCTCTACTAGTTTATTTTCTTTGTCTAAGAATAATGTTTCTAAATCGCTAGACTCTAAAACAATATTCTCAGAAGAAACTCGTTCCTCTAAACCATTATTGGCTTCGTAATCAAAAAGAAATATTATATCATCTAAAGATATGTTATCCCTAGTCAAATCCTTGTCCTCTTTAATAGGTGAATAATCATTATGATTATTAGGATCTGAACCAGAAATAATAATATTTTCGTGAAGCTCAATTGGAGTAAATAATTCTTGATCACTAAGCCTACATATTTCAGATTCGACCTCAGCATTATCCTCATCATTATAATAACAAGAAAATGGTTGAACCTCATCTAAACAGTGTTGCCAATTCTAACCTCGTCATCCTGATTATGCAAATAATTATCCTCAGTTTCAAGGGTAATATCGGAAACACTGTGTTGAAGATTATTTCGAGTAATTCTTTCGCTTGTCTCAGCTATCTGCCTGAGGGATTCCTCTATAGAAAGATTACTCATAGATGCAGTTTGCTCATTCATTTCTAACACAAACCTATTTGTATTCTCAGTCAACTACTTAAGAGACTCTTCTAGAGAAATGAAAGGATCATAAATAGCACTAGGGTACAATTGTTTAATTAAATTCTTCAACGGGGAACTAATACTATAATATTCCTTATTTTCTTGCTCGAATGACCGGTGCGCGTGTGGATAGTAATTGGGCTCACCATGGTATGGACCATAATCTTAAAAAGGTTGATACCCCTGTTTTTGGGTAAAAACTGATTCTGCTGGAAAGAGTAAATTTGGGTGTACCGCCGAGAAACGAATCTAAACCCTAAACAAATGTACTGCATATGAGTACTTTAGATTCGAGAGATCAATTTGTACAATTCTGGCCTAAACCAAGAAATGGCCGTTCCAGTCTTGCTTCGGTCACAAAATGAAGGAGAAGGGTTGATCTTAGGGAGGGAAGCGAAGAAAGTGTTGAGATCAGAATGCTGAACTATGAAGATGTGGTTATTTTATGACTTGTATTAGAATGTGGACTTGCTTGTGGAATGTAAGATGTAAGTTCTTGGTGTTTTCTGGATACTTGTGTTAATAACCCCTTATCGGTTGAAATAGGTTGAAAACCTATTTATACAAATCATAGTTGAATGCACCCTGATCTCATAGGAAGTGAAAGTAGTTGAGTGATGTAGAAGTGGGGATCGTGTAAAATGTTGAAAACCACGTCCCTACTATGAAGGGAAGACAGGTTGGTTTACACACGCTACTTCTCTGCTGCCACTAACTGTCCGCCTTTCCTGACACTTTCTCATAATGGGCGTGTCGCACGCCGCACGCTGTAAACCGCCAGACCAATACCTTGATGAACATCCCCCAGTTTGTGACATGTTTGATGTCTCGAGTATTTTCATGGAAAACATGAAGCAAGTTACATGAAGTGTGAAACAAACTCTTCATGGAAATTGCAGAATGGGTCTTGCTGGCAAGATCTAGTAATTTCGACCAATTACGCGCAAGCTAGGCGGTAGGTAGTCATATGTGACGAGTAAAGTCGTGTAGACGAAACTTGGTGTGAGTTGACACTCAAAAATAGCACATGATGCTATTTTGGCTAAATAAATAATCAAATAATTAAATTATTTATTAAATCGATATTTATGAAATATCGTTAAAAATCGGCATATGTGAAGTATCGTTTTAAGCAAGCTGCTCCAAATTAATCGATATAGGAGAAGTGCCGTTGTTAGGAGCGCAACCAGCCTTCTTCGGTCAAACGGTTGGCAGTCAAATAAATTGACTAGAGGCAACGCGACCGACTCATGAAGAAGGGGAGCAGCTGACAGCAATCATGGTTTCCCATTGGTCACCTAAAATTGGATCTAGGTCGATCAATCTGGTCGACGAAGTTGGACGACCGAGATCATTTAGCTGCAGTTATGTTCTGCAGCTAATTTATTTAAGACTTTTATGAGGAGCGTGGCTAACCAACTTTGGGTTGCCGCCAGGGATCGTATGGATAGGCTGAGGACAGGCCGATCGGTCCTCATGGAAGAGAGTCCACAGGCGATCACGACGGCATCTCATTGGCGATCACAACGGCATCTCGTTGGTTGATTTCAAGGATTTTAAAAGCCGCATGACTAGCCTACTTTTAGGCAATCGGTATGAGGTATTGCTGAAAGGTTTGAAGCAATGCGATTGGAAGAAGCTAAAGTTGAGCCGCCCGTGAGCATGTCCGCACCTTGCTGGTCGCTTAAAATTAAATCTTGGCCGGTCTATTCGGCTAGCGAAGTTGGACGGACACGATTGATTTGAGACTTCCTTGTGCGGTCTTAATTCGTTAGAAATCTTTTCTTAACAGTGCGGCTATCCTATTTTTGTTGGCGATTATGGTTGCTGCTAGCGGGCTAGGGATGTTCCGATTGGCTGGAATAGAAGTTGGCCCGCCGGTGATTGCCACGGGACTTGTTTGGTCGTGTTTTCAAAACCTAGGATTAGCTAACGGAGCTTACCAAGTTGTGTGGTCATGATCAATTTGCGACCGTTTTGGACGGCCAAGATCTAATTTTTTAAGGATTGTAGGCACGCCGACCAACCTACTTCCACATTTAATTAAAAGTACTGGTTACAGCTTTGGAGCGATCTGATTGGTCGATGGAAAAGAGGGACCGGCTGTCAGCATCATGGGGCATAGCCGGTCGGCAAAGAGGGTCAACAGCTAGGGCAAACCGACCGTCCAGGTTTCCCGGTCGTGCCTCCTTCAGCTACTTCCCAATTTTTCCGCAAATTCCCTTTTCCTCTTTATTTCGATTTTGCGTAGGATTCAACTCCTACTAGCTACATGGTAGCTTCAATTTCCTAGCTTGCATAGGTTTGGCCTCGAACAATATGGTTCGAGATATTGCGCATGCCGCAAAAACCTAATTTTTGTAAATTGGTAAAATTAGGTTAAAAATTTGAATTTTGCGAGCTATCACAAAATTAATAAAATTTTGATGAATTCTGTGCGTTGGCACAAAATCACTAATTTTATTCTTAGAGAGCAGCGCAGCGTGCTTCCGATTAAGTACTTTCATGCAAATCTTAATCCTGACACTTCTGGAAATTCAAGCTACTCAGCTGTGAGCGAACATTAATTGTCATGTCATGTCAATATTAAGAGTTCAACTGGGGAACATAGCATAGGAAAAATAATCAGCAAGCCATACATTTGTGAATAATGCAGGCGAGAGATTAAATACTCATTAGGCTCTATACTAGTGAACAATTCATCTAGGAGCTTGAGTTTCAATACAATATGAAGAGCGGCATAGGCACTCATCAGATTTTAATATATTCTTCAGACTCCTTGCGGAATATAAACATATCAAGGGCTACTATTTCTGACACCGGTGTCAGTTAGACATACTTTTACAGTTTTCACCCTAAACTAAAAACCACCATCAACATTAAGTCCCCTGCTTAGCACGTAACAGTGACATTGTTGCAGGGTAAGCACGAGATGGTGACAGACGAAAAAATAAAATTAATAAGATGAAGTAGGTAGATTTACCGGTGAGATATCATTTGGTTTGAACTTCTTTGGCAGTCGTACCGGCGAAGCTGCTAGCGAGATGAAGAACCCCTTTCCGGATTTAGAAATTCATCCGGAATAAAGGGATCTTCTACTCTTTCTTGTTTTGCACGAACAACAGGACCAACCTCATCTTCGTGTAGGCAGACCAGCAGCAAGATAAGTTAATCTCGTCTTCGTATTTTAGATGGAGATATTTCCGCTGCTAAGCCAAGAGACATTAATGATTCCAATGACATGCAAAATATGGATGATGACTTCTTCAAAGTGTCCAATATGACTGTTAGGACTCATCTTAATCACGTAACGATTCTTCTTCCTTGACCAGAGGGTGTAGAAGCTGTACCATCGATCTTCTCCGGAATGTGTAATAAGGTTCTGTCTCAAGAAGAATGAGTATCCAGCCTCTCCAGTGGATTTCAAAATTTTACAAACTCCATTGTGCTCCTGGGATGGATGGATGAGATATATGTTCGGAAATGATCATGTCAGGGCTAATCCTCGAGAGTGTAGCTGCGTTGTTGATTCGTCCTTGACTTTAAGTTATTTGGTGTCTGGACTGCTAAGCCGCAATTAAAACGTTCTTTAAACTCCTGAGCATTGACCGGAATGAAATTGTGTTTATTCTGGCTCTTTAGCTCATAGGCTTGTTCTTGCCCTTCTGATTGCAATGATGATATGCTTGGGATGCTTGTATGGGAAAAATCTTCCTTAGCCGTTAGGTGAAGTAGACGAGCTGAGAGGCGTTCCGTTGTCGACGTGCTGCTGTCAAGTCTTCAAAGACTTCGTTCCAAGCGACATCCTTTGAATTACCTTCTTAGTCTTGGTTTGTTGTATGTAATGGGATACGATGAGCAGTCCCCAGTTACACTTTTTTTTAGTTACTAGAGCAGATCCGATGGCGTGGTTGGATACGTGAAGATATCTCTGCGGCGTATTTTTGGAGGGCAAGGAATCCTCATTAAATTTGCAGCTCTCTGGTTGTCTATCTTTTATGAGATGGAGATATTTTCGACAATGAGAGGATCTTATGCAAACCTTCAATCCCTCAATTATGATTCATGTGATTCTTCGTATACAGTTGTGCTTCATGCAGCAATCAATGCAGATTTTCTTGTTTGTTGAAGAATCTCGAAACGTTCACAGGAATTGTAGTTATGTTTTACTGTTGATCATCAAGCGGGTCCCTTGATAGTAACTTCTGCAGTTAAGGTGCATCGTATTTGGCTTTGCTCAAGGGTTATACGGCCATAGGTATCTCTGGATCTTCCTTTGGGGTCTTTTATTCACGTGTATGGCTTCGTATTGAGAAATTCCTGCGGCTCATGAAGCTTTGATAGTGATGATGCTGAAATCAGAAATAACCTGGTTGAGGGTCGTGAAGGCATCCCGTGCTGGCAGTCCCCAGGTGTAATTATCCTGAGCCTATTTTCTCCTGGAAGATGTACTTCCATTGTATTTGATGGTAAGGTGGTTGACGAATTAACGAAAGCGGTAATATTTTGGATCCGTCATTTGTTGATCAATTGGCGGGAGTCGCACTAGATAGACCTGTATTGTATCCAAACATCTGGAAGCCCATGCACCCCTTCCATAGGAAATTGGAAATCTAGAAAACACCAAATCCGACTTTGTCGACTAATGTGGTTGTTGATGCGTAGCTTCGTGCATACCATGGGTAGGCGGTACTGAGTTCTGAGTAGGTGATGTGGCAGAAATGATTCGTTTGGTCTGTGTGGCTTGCTGAGGCGCGACCAGAAAGGCTCGAACATGCTCACCGGCGGCTCAACTTTAGCTTCGGCGAATCGCATTACTTCAAACCTGTCAACAATACCTCAAACCGATTTCCTAAAAGTAGGCTAGTCATGCGGCTTTTAAAATCCTTGAAATCAACCAACGACAGCATATAAATGCCGTAAAATAATCTCGGCCATCCAACTTGGCCAAAATTAATCATGAAAAAGTGGGGGTAAAATAACCTCACTCAATAATTCGCTTAGCAATCTGTATAGACTAACTCCAATATACTTTTAAAAGAATCAACTAGACAGTCAGACTCAATCTTAAAAAAAAGTATATCAAAGAGTTATATCTCAATTTTTGGATTCAATCCTTACTCAAGCAAATAAAAATCTGCGAGTCTAATTGAATACAAGAGAAATTAACTTGAACGGTACCAAAGACCAATGTTCAAGTATCAATCAATTTCAATCAACAACCAAAGGTCGGATTTCTCAATTGATTGATTCAACGCACAACCTATGATATTTCAATTATATAGCAAAATATAATGCGGAAAAGAAATAACACAGACACCAGAAGTTTTGTAAACGATGAAACTGCAAATGCATAAAAACCCCGGGACCTAATCCAGATTGAACACACACTGTATAAAGCCGCTATAGACACTAGCCTACTACAAACTAACTTCAGTCCGGACTGTAGTTGAACCCCAATTAATTTCACGCTGATCCAAGGTACAGTTGCGCTCCTTACGTCTTTGATCCTCGCAGGATACTACGCACTTGATTCCCTTAGTTGATCTCACCCACAACTAAGAGTTGCTACTGTAGATGGGGAAAAAAGATTTGCTGGTTTTTTAGGAAAGTGAAGAGACGACCGTACGGTCGAGACTCCTGAACCGAGCAAACTGCTTAAACTCAAACAAATGCACTGCACGGGAGTGCTTTAAGTTCGAGAGATCAATCTGTAGGACTCCGGCCTTAACCAAGTCAATGGCCGTTCCAGAGTCAATTCGGTCACAAGGAGAGATATGGATGATCTTTAGGAGGGAAGCTGGGAATTGTGGGATGAATGATGATCAAGGATTGTGGATGTGTTGAAGGTTTCTACAAGTTTGTGTAAATAAGTTTTAATGATTGAGAGAGTGTTGCTCACACGATGATTTTTGGTTAGACGCTGGATTGTCTATTCAATATCTCGTGGATTTTCCGTGTCTTTGCGTATGTCTCAATCGTGAATTCCAAGACTTATTTATATTGTCAGAATAGTGAACACATTGATCCCAGTAAGTGTGACGGTTTCTTGAGTGAAAGAGTGGGAAACTGAGAGATCGTGGTAAAGTCAGTTCCATGTCGTGTGGAGACTTGACTGATCGTACACCCACTACTTTGCTAACTCCTTCAACCGTTTGCACGACTTACTCATATTTCTCTTCGTGGATGAACATGCGTGTCGTAGGCCGCCAGACCAAAACCCTAAGTAATATCCCCCCATGTGACGTGATTGATATCTCACAAACGTGGAGTCTGCAAGGCAGACATGTATTAGGTCAGTTGTTGACTTTTAAACGGTGAGTCTAAGTTTTATTGAATTGATCATGATTGACGAATGCTCAGTGATTCATGGATTGAACATGTCTGTTGAGACGTATAGTTCTTGAATAAATGTTGATGATTGGATCAACATGATGAATATTGATAAACTGAGCAAATATTGCTTGTCTGAGCAAAGGTTGCTCGTGTGATGAATTGTTGAATATTAATAGTTGAACCAATATTGACGAATTGAGCAAATATTGCTCATCTGAGCGAATATTACTCGTTTGTTTAATTATTGGTAGCATGACCAAATAAAATATTAATTAAAATATTGGTAACTGGATCGAATATTATATAATTAATTAAGATGTTGATCACTGGATCAACATAAATTTATTAGTGTTTGAACTTGCTCAGAATGATGATTTGTGGAGCGTTTGTTCGAAACCCTAATTTTTGATCAATTGTTCGTCAATTTATGAATTGCTGAAAATAGGTCATGAGTGATGGAGGGACCGACCACATGGGATGATGGAAGACCATGTGGTTCCCAATTGCTCGAGTGAGCGTGCACCAGGGTCCTTAGTTGACCGGTTGGTGAAAGAATTATGATTAAATGCCGGTTTCATCATTTATTATTAATAATGCTCGTCTGAGCATCAGGTAATAAAACCTAGTTATGGAGAGATGAGGGACCGACCAAGGGGTCATGGACTGGATCTTGGTGGTCGTGGGACCAGCTGATGGTCGTTTGAGCAAATTCCAAGTTGGTTGGAAAGAGTTTGGACCCAATATGAGCGATTGAGAAAATTAGGTCAAAATTATAAGAATGTGTGGAACCGACTCCTTTCCAGACTTAGGGACGGCCTTGGTCGGTAAAGGAAGCATGCCCGTGTAACCATAATGTCCGTGTCTCAATCCATAAAGCTTTGGCATTTTCTGATGTGCGTTTGAGCAATATTTTGGATTTTCAGAAGAGTTTGATGTTGACTGAAATTCTTGATTTTTGCTCGAATGAGCAAGTAGAACTTTGCTCGTTTGATCAAAATTTTGAGAATATTAAAATAATAATATTTTAATATTTTTTGTGAGTAGCCTTGTCGATCGCTTGACTTTTTGGCTTTTTTCATGGTTTGAGCAATATTTGAGAAAATATGAAGAAACCATGATTTTTGTTCAAACGGAGGAGTTTCATGAGATGAGGGAAATAATAATTATGAAAACAAGGGGTGTAAGGTGTGGGACCGGCCATGGCTAGGTCATGGCCGTCCGGCTAGGTAGCCCGGTCCGACACCTTTCCCTATTTTTATTATTTTTCATGAAACCGTGAAAATATGGAGAAACCGTGAGTTTTGCTCAAACAAGGAAAGTTGCTTGAATGAAGGAGTTTTCATGAGTTCATGAAAATAAATAAAATAATAAAAATAAAGGAAGAGGGCGTGGGGGACCGGCCACGGCGGCATGACCGGCCGGCCGGTGGGCCCGGTCCCTATGCGCCTTTTTTCTATTTTTTATTATTATTTTCTCTCTCCTATTTTGTGTAGGATTCCTCGTTTGTCCATATTTTTGAATGCTCGTTCATGCATTTGGGTGCTCGTTCGTGCATCATTGTTGAGTATACTTGCACCATTTTATTGGGGCTTACTCGGTGATAGTCAGATGCCAGATTGTTGGATATTTATTACTAATTCATGAAATTCAGCGGAGAATGACTCATGAAACAGAGTAATAAATGAATTATGTATCCATGAATCTAGCCGGGGAATTCAAGGAACGGAGTAATGAGATAAGATGGTTATCTATTACTAAACCATGGAATCAGTCGGGGATAGCCATGGAACGGAGTAATAAGATAAAATAGATTATTTTCTAGGAATTCAGTGGCGAATATCACGGTAGAATTAATCTATTGTAGAATCGAGATATGAGATAGTTGAAGCATCATACTCGTTCTGAAAGGTGTATAGTAAGGGAACAACGTGCAGCGTTGGTGTCCTGAAGGCATTTAGCCCCCTCAACAAACAATTATGTAGGAGAGCCGCCTGAATCTATACACGGTGTCTCTATGTAGTCAGGGAACAACGAGTATCACCGATGTCCTGAAGGCGTTAAGCCCTCTCAACAAACAATTATGTAGGAGGACCGCCCAATTCTATTATTCTACATAGAGGTCACGATGAAATGCGTAGCATCGAACGCTCAGCTAGTGGGAGGCCTTTCGATAAACATATTCATCATGGCTCTGAGAGGAACTCGATCAGAGATCGTGAAATGGTTCACGGATCGTAAAATATGAATCGTCCCATGCGTTCCTGAAGCCGGGTCAGAAACATGCAGTATCATGATTTTATGATTTTGACCTTTGTCGAAAATCCACCATCAACATCTACGACCCAAAGTCGAAGACTTTAATAAACAAATCTGTCTCACACAGAAAAGTCTAAAAGAATACATAAATCTGTCTCCCACAGAAATACCTACGAGTTTTTGTTCCGTCTTTTGATAAATCAAGATGAACAGGAACCAATCGATAACCCGTACTTATATTCCTGAAGAACAACCTAGAATTATCAATCACCTCACAATAATCTAAATCGTATGATGGCGAAACTAGATATTGTGGAATCACAAACGATGAGACGAATATGTTTGTGATTACTTTTATCTTGCCTATCGGAGAAATTAATCTCGAGTAAATTATTTCAATTTTACTCAATACGATAGAATCGGGCAAGATCAGATTACGCAACTACATAGAAAATAGTTGGGTCTGGCTTCACAATCCCAATGAAGTCTTAAATTCGTTAACCTACAGGGTCTCGGTAGAAACCTAAGGTTAAAGGAGAATCGCCTCTAGCTTATACAACTAGTATCACACATGAGGTGTAAGGATTACCTTTCCCAGTTGCTAGAGTTCTCCTTTATATAATCTCCAAATCAGGGTTTGCAATCTAAGTTACCCTGGTAACAAAGCATTCAATATTCACCGTTAGATGAAAACCTGATTAGATTCAAGCTAATATCTTTCAACCGTTAGATCGAACTTAGCTTGTTATACACAAATGATGTATATGTCATTTAGGTTTCTGTAACCGTACCTAAACGTGTACAAGTCGTTGGTTCAACAGTAGTTAACCAAATGGTTATCCATATGAGCACTTTCATATCAACCTTATTCATCTTCACCATAACTAGTTCAAATAACTCAAATGAACTAGTTCAAGAGTTGTTCAACTGCTTAGATCTCATAAAAGTATACAAGACACAATCGAAGCAAAATTGGTTTTGATTCACTCGAATCGATTCATGAACTTTATAGCCACGGTTTGCAAATATGCATTCCTTAGTTTATATAAATCTAAGTTCACGAATAAACCAAATTTAGAAAGTAACACACTTAAGTATGCGTACGGGTATACGTACTTAAGTAACCGGATTTGAGTTTGGTTTGGTTTTCAAACTCAGCAGAAATTCACTGACGTGAACTTTCCGCTAGTATGCGTACGGGTACGCGTACTTAGGTAACTGGATGAGTTGGTTTTGATTTCCAAACTCAGCAGAAATTCACGGATGTGAACTTCCGCCAGTATGCGTACGGGTACGCATACTTACCCAATCTCCATCAACCATTTTGCATACACACAAGTATGCACACATTTGGTTCCCGGTGTTGGACTTATACACTAATGTGCGAACACACTATATATGCTTATATCCAAAGATGGTTACATATTCTAAACTCTTTATTTCAATCATTGAAACATTCTTAGAGAATGTTAAATAGAGGTTATTCACACACTATTTTTCATCAAAGCAATTTTCAAGATATTGAAATAATCAACATGACTTTCGTCACTTGTAAAGATGAACTTGGCCAAAGAGAAAGCTTACCAACACACATTTCGAGAGCGAGATAAACTCGGCTTGAAATAGCAAATGTGTATAATCGAAGTCTATATAGTAATACGACTTTTGTCTCAAGATATGAGATAGAGTAGATAGATTTTTTGAGTGATAGATAAGTTCAAGTCTCCACATACCTTTAAGTCGATGAAGTTCCACCAGTTCCTTGAGTAGTTCTTCGTCTTTGTATGATGAACGCCATGGAGTCTAGAACTAAACTACACTTTCTATCCTAGTCTGAGACTTAGCTATAAGTAGACTAGAAATCAAGACTTATAGTTTTGGTAACTAAACTTTACAACAAGCTTGAGATAGCAACGCTTGCGAGTTCGACCGAGCAGTGAACTAACAATCTCCCCCTTTGTCAATTTTAGTGACAAAACTATCAATACATATGGAATACAAAAAATAAACTTTGCAGCTTCTCTTCCACATGTTTTATCTCCTTGGTTCTTCAATATTACTCGAAATCTTCGTCACTTCCAAGTACTCCAATGATTCCAAAGGTTGTAAGATCAACATCATCGTTGTTGAAAATCCTTAGCCATAACAATGAGAAAACAAAAGCTCTCAATCATTGTTACACAATGTCATAGTATTATTATACAACATCAAAGTTCAATTGTATCACAACTTGGACAACAATACTATGGTGATATGTATCACTCCCCCTTAGTCAATACTCCATCTCACATGGAAACCACTCCCCCTTACATAATGATCCGAAAACCATATGTATTTGTAGTGTGAACTACACATTAATTCTCCCCCTTTTTGTCAATAAAATTGGCAAAGGTACGAAAACTAGTGGGATCCTAATGAAATTTCCATAGAGAAATTTCATGACCAAAAGACAGCACATATCAACTTTTTAGATGCAATCATATAGCCGAAACTAAATGCATTCATCAAGGAGTTTAAAAAGATACAAGATAACCCCTATAAAATTCCACAGCCGCACTCCCCACAAAGATTTGGCAATAAAGCACAAGTTCAAATAAGAACTCTCCCCCATATAATGTCATTCCCGAAAGAACAACAAGAGTGACCTTACTTTCACAAGAAAGGAAGGATTTCTTTGGACAACAACAAATCATATAAGAATATGAAATTGTATCCAAAATACTCAATTGAATTAACCACAAGAGAACCCATGATTAATTCAACCGGAATACTCAACCAAATTAACCACAAGAGAACTCATGATTAATATAATTGGAAATGCTCAACATAAGAGGACTTACGGAGCCACACAGTATAAACATAAAAATATGGATCAGGGAAGATCAATACTGCGGAATAGACAAAGATTCATTCTATCTTCCATCACTATTTTCACAATGACATATAATAGACTTAATCTTTGTAAACAAAAGCTCATCCTTTCTTCCATCAATATTTGCATAATGACATAAAAGGCTTATCTTTTGCTTTTGTCAAAAGTTCATTCATTCTTTTATCAATACTTGCATATCGACATACGAAGGACTTAACTTTTGACAACGTATGGGACAATCATAGTTCGCGGACGCAAACACTCCTATCCCATAACAAATTGCAATATATGAAACCATAAAGATTAATACTGCAAAAATCATCTTCCAAACAAAAATAAATTAGAATTTAAACAAATAAATCTAAAAACATTGAAGATGAAAACGTTGGACATAGCTATGTGTAATCACAATAATGGCTATTCCAAACTCTAATTATTCTTCTTAAAAACACAAGAATAAAATTCTCATAAGAAGATTTCCTAGACATTGAGACCTCTGAAAAATTCTTTATCGTCCCCGAACTCCTTGTCGTCAACATCCATAGGTACATATGGTTCGTGAAGAAATGAGTCAATTCCAACAAATCTTCTAAGTTGAAGATGTCGAACCAGGGCCTTCTGAATCTCTAGAGTTCTCAAAACACAAGCCTTTATTTGCTGGATCTCCTTTCTTGTCTCCTTCAACTCTTCAAGAACATCAGAAAACTTCTGAGAATTTGAAGGAACAGCCCTTGGCTTCCTCACATTCCTTCTTTTTCTTTTCAAAGTTGGAGGTAACGGAGATCTCTCTTTTTCCTTCGTGATTGATGGCTTAACAATCATATTAACATCTTTTCCATCAGAAGACATGATGCTTGGAGTATCCATATGAGAGGAAATCACAACTTAAGTCTCAACAAGCAGTCTTAAGATAAAAAGAGTTTCAGGGAAGTAAAAAGGAATGTAGGGTTACGAAACCTTTATGTACTTCAAAGGATTCACGTATGCACAACTCTTACCCTATAAAAAGCAGAATTGTCAATTTTAACCCTCTTTTATTGATTAAACGGGAAAGTCCTTTCCAATATCAATTAGATATGAAAAGCGACATGAATTCCAGACTTTACAATGCTCTTAGAGCAAAAACAAAAGAAGGACAAAAAACAACTAAAGGGTTTCCTTTTCTTAAAGCCTGAGGTATGCAAAATATTGTCTCTTTTAATCAGGCACATGAGACAAGATGCACTAACCAACACAATTTAAGTTGTGCTGGGATTAACAATAATCTGTCCATCATATCCCTTTTGATTGGAATTCATAGAACCCTGTTTCTCATAGTTTTAAGACCATAACTTTCTTTCCAATGGTCTTGTCTTATCCTTGGAAACTAACTTCTTTGACGAATATAAAATCTTACATACCTCTGTGGCCTTTTGAACAAGTTTGAGCTTGTTTGCTAATCGATTTGCTCTTTGTTAAAGTTTATTGACATGTCTTAATCTGTGTATGTACTTGTAACACTTTTATAGCTAATGACCCTTGAGCGAAGAAAGTGTTGAGATAAGAATGTTGAACTATGAAGGTGTGGCTGTTTTATGACTTGTATCAGAATGTGGAACTTGCTTGCGGAATATAAGCTGTAAGTTTTTGGTGTTTTCAGGATACTTGTGTTAATAACCCCCTATCGGTTGAAATAGGTTTAAAACCTATTTATACAAGTCATAATTGAACGCACCCTGATCTCATAGGAAGTGGAAGTAGTTGAGTGATGGAGAAGTGGGGATCGTGTAAAATGTTGAAAACCACGTCCCTACTATGAGGGGAAGACAGGTCGGTTTACACCCACTACTTCTCTGCTGCCACTAATTGTCCGCCTTTCCTGACACTTTCTCATAATGGGCGTGTTGCACGCCGCACGCTGTAAACCGCCAGACCAATACCCTGATGAACATCCCCCAGTTTGTGACATGTTTGATATCTCGAGTATTTTCGTGGAAAACATGAAACAAGTTACATGAAGTGTGAAACAAACTCTTCATGGTAATTGCTGAATGGATCTTTCTAGCAAGACCTAGTAACTTCGACCAATCACGCGCAAGCTAGGCGGTAGGTAGTCATATGTGATGAGTAAAGTCGTGTAGACGAAACTTGGTGTGAGTTGACACCCAAAAATAGCACATAATGCTTTTTTGGTTAAATAAATAATTAAATTATTAAATTATTTATTAAATCGATATTTATGAAATATCGTTAAAAATCGGCATATGTGAAGTATCGCTTTAAGCAAGCTGCTCCAAATTAATCGATATTGGAGAAGTGCCGCTGGAGGCAGCAGCTGATAGCAATCATGGTGTCCCATTGGTCGCCTAAAATTGGATTTAGGCCGGTCAATCTGGTTGACGAAGTTGGACGGCCGAGATCGTTTTGATGCAGTTATGTTCTGCAGCTAATTTATTTAAGACTTTTATGAGGAGCGTGGCCAACCAACTTTGGGTTTCCGCCAGGGATTGTATGGATAGGATGAGGACAGGACGATCGGTCCTCATGGAAGAGAGGATACAGGCGATCACGACGGCATCTCATTGGCTCCCTGAAAATAGATCTAGGCCAGTTGATTTGGCTGGCCGAGATTATTTTACGGCAGTTATATGCTGTCATTGGTTGATTTTAAGGCTTTTAAAAGATGCATGACTAGCCTACTTTTAGGAAATCGGTTTGAGGTATTGCTGACAGGTTTGAAGCAATGCGATTCGCCGAAGCTAAAGTTGAGCTGCCGGTGAGCATGTTCGCGCCTTGCTGGTCGCTTAAAATTAAATCTTGGTCGGTCGATTCGGCTAGCGAAGTTGGACGGCCACGATTGATTTGAGACTGCCTTGTGCGGTATTAATTCGTTAAAAATCTTTTCTTAACCGTGCGTCTAGCCTATTTTGGCTGGCGATTATGGTTGCTGCTGACGGGGTAGGGATGTTCCGATTGGATGGAATAGAAGTGGGCCCGCCGGTGATTGCCACGGGACTTGCTTAGTCGTGTTTGCAAGACCTAATGTTAGCTAACGGAGCTTACCAAGTTGTGTGGTCATGATCAATTTGCGACCGTTTTGGAAGGCCAAGATCAAATTTTTTAACTATTGTAGGCACGCCGACCAACCTACTTCCACATTTAATTAAAAGCTTTGGAGCGATCTGATTGGTCGATGGAAAAGAGGGACCGGCTATCAGCATCATGGGGCATAGCCGGTCGGCAAAGAGGGTCACCAGCTAGGGCAAACCGACCGGTAAGGTTGCCCGGTCGTGCCTCCTTCTGCTACTTCCCAACTTTTCCGCAAATTCCTTTTCCCTCTTTATTTCGATTTTGGGTAGGATTCAACTCCTACTAGCTACATAGTAGCTTCAATTTCCTAGCTTGCCTAGGTTTGGTCTCTACCAATAGGGTTCGAGATATTACGCAGGCCGCAAAAACCTAATTTTTGTAAATTGGTAAAATTAGGTTAAAATTTTGAATTTTGTGAGATGTCATAAAATTAATCATGAAAAAGTGGGGGTAAAACAACCTCACCCAATAATTCGCTTAGCAATCTGTATGGACTAACTCCAATATACTTTTAAGAGAATCAACTAGACAGTCATACTCAATCTTAATAAAAAGTATATCAAAGAGTTATATCTCAATTTGTAGATTCAATCCTTACTCAAGCAAATAGAAATCTGCGAGTCTAATTGAATACAAGAGAAATAAACTTGAACGGTACCAAAGACCAATGTTCAAGTATCAATCTATTTCAATCAACAACCAAAGGTCGGATTTCCCAATTGATTGATTCAACGCACAACCTGTGATATTTAAATTATATAGCAAAATATAATGCGGAAAAGAAATAACACAGACATCAGAAGTTTTGTTAACGATGAAACCGCAATTGCAGAAAAACCCCGGGACCTAGTCCAGATTGAACACACAATGTATAAAGCCGCTACAGACACTAGCCTACTACAAACTAACTTCAGTCTGGACTGTAGTTGAACCCCAATCAATGTCACACTGATCCAAGGTACAGTTTCGCTCCTTACGTCTCTGATCCTAGCAGGATACTACGTACTTGATTCCCTTAGTTGATCTCACCCACAACTAAGAGTTGCTACTGTAGATGGGGAAAAACGATTTGCTGGTTTTTTAGGAAAGTGAAGAGACGACCGTACGGTCGAGACTCCTCAACCGAGCAAACTGCTTTACCTCAAACAGATGTGCTGCACGGGAGTGCTTTAAGTTCGAGAGATCAATCTGTAGGACTCCGGCCTAAACCAAGTCAATGGCCGTTCCAGAGTCAATTCGGTCACAAAGAGGGAGATGGTTGATCTTTAGGAGGGAAGCTGATAATTGTGGGATGAATGATGATCAAGGATTGTGGATGTGTTGAAGGTTTCTGCTAGTTTGTGTAAATAAGTTTGAATAATTGAGAGAGTGTTGCTCACACGATGATTCTTGGTTAGACGCTGGATTGTCTGTTCAATATCTCGTGGATTTTCTGTGTATTTGCGAATGCCTCAATCGTGAATTCCGAGACTTATTTATATTGTCAGAATAGTGAACATATTGATCCCAGTAAGTGTGACGGTTTCTTGAGTGAAAGAGTGGGAAACTGAGATATCGTGGTAAAGTCAGTTCCATGTCGTGTGGAGACTTGACTGATCGTACACCCACTACTTTGCTAACTCCTTCAACCGTTTGCACGACTTACTCACATTTCTCGTCGTGGATGAACACGCGTGTCGTAGGCCGCCAGACCAAAACCCTAAGTAATACCCCCCATGTGACGTGATTGATATCTCACAAACGTGGAGTCTGCAAGGCAGACATGTATTAGGTCAGTTGTTGACTTTTAGACGGTGAGTCTAAGTTTTTTTGAATTGATCATGATTGACGAATGCTCAGTGATTCATGGATTGAACATGTCTGTTGAGACGTATAGTTCTTGAATAAATGTTGATAATTGGATCAACATGATGAATATTGATGAACTGAGCAAATATCGCTCATCTGAGCAAAGATTGCTCGTGTGATGAATTGTTGAATATTAATAGTTGAACCAATATTGACGAATTGAGCAAATATTGCTCGTCTGAACGAATATTACTCGTTTGTTGAATTATTGGTAGCGTGACCAAATAAAATATTAATTAAAATATTGGTAACTGGATCGAATATTATATAATTAATTAAGATGTTGATCGCTGGATCAACATAAATTTATTAGTGTTTGAACTTGCTCAGAATGATGATTTGTGGAGCGTTTGTTCGAAACCCTAATTTTTGATCAATTGTTCGTCAATTTATGAATTGCTGAAAATAGGTCATGAGTGATGGAGGGACCGACCACATGGGATGATGGAAGACCATGTGGTTCCCAATTTCTCGAGTGAGCGTGCACCAGGGTCCTTTGTTGACCGGTTGGTGAAAGAATTATGATTAAATGCCGGTTTCATCATTTATTATTAATAATGCTCGTCTGAGCATCAGGTAATAAAACCTAGTTATGGAGAGATGAGGGACCGACCAAGGGGTCATGGACCGGCTCTTGGTGGTCGTGGGACCAGCTGATGGTCGTTTGAGAAAATTCCAAGTTGGTTGGAAAGAGTTTGGACCCAATATGAGAGATTGAGCAAATTAGGTCAAAATTATAAGAATGTGTGGGACCGACTCCTTGCAAGACTTAGGGCCGGCCTTGGTCGGTAAAGGAAGCATGCCCGTGTAACCATAATGTCCGTGTCTCAATCTTGAAAGTTTTGGCATTTTCTTATGTGCGTTTGAGCAATATTTTGGATTTTCAGAAGAGTTTGATCTTGACTGAAATTCTTGATTTTTGCTCGAATGAGCAAGTAGAACTTTGCCCGTTTGATCAAAAATTTTAGAATATTAAAATAATAATATTTTAATATATTTTTTGAGTAGCCTAGTCGATCGTTTGACTTTTTGGCTCTTTTCATGGTTTGAGCAATATTTGAGAAAATATGAAGAAACCATGATTTTTGTTCAAACGGAGGAGTTTCATGAGATGAGGGAAATAATAATTATGAAAACAAGGGGTGTAAGGTGTGGGACCGGCCATGGCTAGGTCATGGCCGTCCGTCTAGGTAGCCCGGACCGACACCTTTCCCTATTTTTATTATTTTTCATGAAACCGTGAAAATATGGAGAAACCGTGAGTTTTGCTCAAACAAGGAAAGTTGCTTTAATGAATGAGTTTTCATGAGTTCATGAAAATAAATAAAATAATAAAAATAAAGGGAGAGGGCGTGGGGGACCGGCCATGGCGGCATGACCGGCCGGCCGGTGGGCCCGGTCCATATGCGCCTTTTTTCTATTTTTTATTATTATTTTCTCTCTCCTATTTTGTGTAGGATTCCTCGTTTGTCCATATATTTGAATGCTCGTTCGTGCATTTGGGTGCTCGTTCGTGCATCATTGTTGAGTACACTTGCACCATTTTATTGGGGCTTACTCGGTGATAATCAGATGCCCGATTGTTGGATATTTATTACTAATTCATGAAATTCAGCGGAGAATGACTCATGAAACGGAGTAATAAATGAATTCTGTATCTATTACTAATCCATGAATCCAGCCGGGGAATTCAAGGAACGGAGTAATGAGATAAGATGGTTATCTATTACTAAACCATGGAATCAGCCGGGGATAGCCATTGAACGTTGTAATAAGATAAAATAGATTATTTTCTAGGAATTCAGTGGCGAATATCACGGTAGAATTAATCTATTGTAGAATCGAGATATGAGATAGTTGAAGCATCATACTCGTTCTGAAAGGTGTATAGTCAGGGAACAACGTGCAGCGTTGGTGTCCTAAAGGCGTTTATCCCCTTCAACAAACAATTATGT
This sequence comes from Papaver atlanticum, assembly GCA_023531105.1. Lineage (NCBI taxonomy): Eukaryota > Viridiplantae > Streptophyta > Magnoliopsida > Ranunculales > Papaveraceae > Papaver > Papaver atlanticum. Next base: position 1,171,703 of record JAJJMB010010902.1, on the reverse strand, counting down.
AGGAGAGCCGCCTGAATCTATACACGGTGTCTCTATGTAGTGCTGCACATGGGTCGGGCGGGTCGGGTTTCATCTAATACCAACTATCAACCCAACTATAGCGAGTTTTTATTTTCATAACCAACCCCGCCCGCCCAAATTTCGGGAGGGTTTTTAACCCGCCCGTAACGGACCGGTCGATTTCGGGTTTAAACCCTCTTTAACCCGGCTCAGGGATGAAGATTAAGTGGTGATTTTTCCATTAGCTTATCAGTCAGTTTATACCGCACTACTAGCACGAAAAGAAAAAGAACAGAGGGAACAAAATTGCAGGTCTTCTTCGAGTTGAAGAGGAGATTTAACTTAAGTAAAAGTTGATTATCATTTGGGAGTGAAATTTTCGCAACATAAACTTTCACCGTCTATGATTCTTCATCTTTTTCTAAATGAGACATACACTCAAATTAAAGATAAAAAGTAGACGGAAATTATATAGGTCAGAAATGCAAGTGCATACAAGTGTAAGTAACCTTGTTTTACAACCAATGGTATCATGAAATTTCTTGGGATGAAACTTTATTTATAGAAATGAATTGGGAGTTGAACCATTTCTATCTCTTTGGGAGAAGATTTCTGGTAGTCTCAGTGTAAATAAGATCAATCCAACTATCCAAGAAAGAATATGTCTTAGGGTTGCTAGAGAAGACAAAGGAACGTGAGAGTGTGGATGGAACGGGAGGAATTGGTGGTCAGAAAAAGGAACGTGAAAGAAGGATTGTGTGATTTGGGTATTAGGTTGGGTGCTATGTTATGTAACACAGACAGTCAAATTTAGTTTCGATTGTTGTTGGATTGTTGGTGAAGATTCGAAGTAGTTGTTGTTGATGAGAATAAGAAGAAAAAGAAGTGAAGAACTAAGAAGGAAGAAGAAGAACAGAGGAGGAAGAGAGAGAAAGAGAGGAAGAGAGATAGGTCGGCTGCCTAATCTTTATTTGTCTGGGTTTCATTACTACTACTAGGGTTTTAATTAAATGGAGGACTAGGATTAGTTTCTATCAACGCCCTATATTTACTGGGTTTTTCGCGTGCGTTCGGGTGGGTTTAGAACCATAACCAACTACCAATCCATTTATAGTGGGTTTTTATTTTCATAACCAACAACCAACCCGCTACGGGCGGGTTCGGATTAAAAACCCGCGGGTTCATTGGGTACGGGGGTTCGGGTAAGTCGGGCGGGTCTTGTGCAGCTCTAGGTAAAAGCGTCATTTCACATTGCAAGTGCTATCGGGAGCACAGTGGAAGAATAAGGGGCTGTCATTCCTTTGTGGCCCCTATCCAAAGCTGTGGTGGTGAAATCCAAATCCAGTTTTGTACAACAACCCTAAAATTCAGAGAAATCATTTGTTTTCTCTCATTCATTTCGGCTGCGCTTTCATGGTGGTCTGAAGCAGCATCTCAGTTGCTGAACCAGATCGAGGAGATGATACTGCTGATTCAAGACGTGGAATGAGAGACAGCTGCAAATGAAGCTTGAGGAGGAATTAGAAGATGACTTGTATCTGCATCATGGATTTGTCCAGAGAAGAAATTAGGGCAAGAACTCAGTTGGGTTATAGAGAAAGAGATGGTTGAATCAGATCTCATGATGAGTAATTAGTGGAAAGAATGTCGTTCACTGTTGATTTCATGGATGTGTTTTGAGCAGGGTTCCGGAGATTGAATTCGAGAGCTTCTGTTGGTGGAGGAATTGATGAAGGGTTTCGATGGTTTCTGAAACTGAGAAGGAAATGGAGCTCGATTTTGATTCAGAAAGTAGAAGAAGGTTTTTTTTTTGAAGATAATAAATCAGTTGAAACGAGAAACATCAGCCGGTTATCTGGAGCTGAGAAGAATTAAGCGAGTCAAATGGATGGATGGAGGGGTAGAATCAGTTCGAAATGGGTCTGTCTTGGTGCTGCGTGAACAGGAAAGAAAAGGTTTATGCTCGTTGCTGTTGCCGTTGATTTTCATGGGTCTTGTACCCTACAGCTGAGAGATTGTGTTGCTGTGTGGATAAATAGAGAAGATGGTGATATGAGATGGGTTCTATAAGGTCAGTTCTTAAGTTTCAGAAGAAATTAGAGATGGTGATTGTGTGAGACATAGAAGATGGTGGTTGTTTAGATGCGGTTAATGTCTCCAGCAAGAACTGCATTAAAGTTGAGAATTGGTGTTGATGGAGCGAGAATAGAAGAGTGGGTATGAATCTGAAACAGAGTGGTTGAGATGGATTGTGGTGCTGAACTGAAATGGGTAGCTGTTAGTTTTGATGGCTGGTCGTATTTGATATTGGCGATGGTTGCTGTTGCAGTTGGTGATGAAGACTGCAGGGTTTTGTTTGCTGTCATGGGTTGAGTTTGAGATAAGCTGCAAAGGATGTGTATGGATGAGTCGAGGTAAAATAATAAGTTTTACAGTTGTACCTGATGGATGTTGGTGCAGCAATGGGAGCTGATATTGCAATTGCAGCTGGAGATGATGGTGATAGATCGAACAAATAAACAAGGTTTGTGAGCTGAGATGGATATGGCAATTTTTGTCTTTGTGTGTGACAAGATGTGCAGATGGAGTCTGCAAGCGATGCTGCTTCCATGGACTAGGACCATTATGTGGTTATGAAGCTACAGGTGTGGGGCTTATTGGATTCAGCTGGTTGCAGGAATTGGATGTAGCTAAAGTTGAACAGCAGGAATTGAATAAATCTTGAATTGAATTGGAAGAAGGCCTGAGGCTGAGACTCAAATAGGTTGATTGTAGTGATTTTTTATGGATGAATGAAGGTTAGACTGGTGATGGGAATGAGCAAATGAGGATCTATGCCGTGTTCCAGGAGGAGCTGTAGAATTGAAAGGGATCTATGGGTTACATGAGACTGACAGTAGGAGTGAAACTATCAGTTCTATGGAGCTGGCAGTTCAACAGAGGCAAATTAAAATTACACTGTCAGTTCCATGAGACTGACAGTTGGAGTGAAACTATCGGCTGGGCTGGGCCTCTTCCCCTTGCGCTTAGACCCATCAAGAGTGAGAGGAAATCAGGAAACTAAGATTTAGAACCATTTTTTTGGGACCATGGTTTTTTTTGAGGAGACCATGGTTTCAATTTTAGAATTTTAGGAGGATATTTAGAAGTAAAGTGAAGCCACCCCTTATCCACATATTTTAGTTAATGATCAAAATATCCTTATATTATTTTATTTATATTTAAAATAATAAAAAAAATTGAAAATTAAATTTATTTTAAATAAAAAATTTAATTTTAATTTTTTCAATTAGCTTTGGTTCGACAAGTACAAATTCGCAAGTATTTTTCTCGTAAACCCTTTAGCGATATGTAAATTCGGAGGTATTTTCCCACAAACCCATTGCTTTTAATTTGTTTTTGATTAAATAATCATATTAGGGTTGAAATGTTAGTTACAGAGTATTGTTTGGTTAGAAGTAGTTTAAAAAAAACCTAGTTTTCTAACCGAACTCCCTGAAACATAGAACACCAAGAACACGTCGGTTAGAACGAAAAATTTCCTTGCAAACGTTCGCAAAAGTTTTAGAAATTTTGTACCTAACCGAACTTTGAGTTCGGTCTGTTCGCAATTTTTTTAGAATTTTTTCACTTAACCGAACTCCTATATGAAAATACACTGAACAGGGTTTGGTTATATTCATAAAAATCTTAGCAAACCGAACTTTCAGTTCGATGCGTTCGCAAAGTTTTAGAATTTTTTTACTTAACCGAACTCCTATCTAAAAAAACTTTTATATATTTTCTCTTAGTCGACTAGATATTTTTTCCCCCTAGCCACATACAAAAAAAAAAAAAAAAAAAATTTGAAAAAAAAATAAAAGAAAAAAAATATTTATATTTAATTAATAAAAAGGTAACTTAGTCATCTCCACCTTTTAGGTCACCTCTTATAACCATGGGGAAGGTAGACTAATCAAATCATGGTCCCCTCAAAAAAGTCATGGTCCCCAAAAAATCGTTCAAGATTTATTTGGCCTTGACCGAGAACGGGGAGGATATATAAGAACTCCTTTAACATGAGTAGTTAATTTTATTAGTGGAAATTCTATAAATATCTCTTGTTTTGATAGACTTCATAAACACCCTTATCATTCAAAAAATATACCCTTCTCCGTTTATAAGCCTATTTGGGTCCATCAATAATTTTTGTTCTTTGCATATTTACCCTTCTTCTGTTAACCTTTGGTTACACCGAATCACTTCATTTTCAAACATAGGCTTTAAACTGCAGTGGCGATATATGTTGTTGTAAACTGTTGTAGGGATTGGAATTATTTTTAACAAACTATTTTATATATGGGTTCTTCCGTTTAAGTGTTAATCGGGTTCTTCTGATTTAGTGTTGAATTGAGTTCTGTTAAAGAATTTTTTTTTGGAGGTTTTCTAAATTCGAGAAGGTCTACTGATTAGAACCTACACTTGTCTCTGTTTTTCTTATCCTTATTAAAGAATTCTAAGAGTTGGGTATTATTATAATTTTTTGGTCTCTGTTTGAGAGCTCTTGATACTATTTTTTAATCTGATTACTTGAGAAGATTTAGTTAGATATGTTAATTAGTTATTTTTTAATATTTATGTTCTATTATCTTATAGTTTAGTGGAACTTCCTCAGATGATTGTCTACACTTGGCATTCTTTTCTGGTAAGCATGGAGTGTCCTAGTCTACAATTGATAGAATGTTTGTCTGTTGAGTGTGGTATAATGCCTTGTCAGGATTATCAGATTGAGTATGTAGTTGGGTTTTTTCTTGGTTAAGGAGAACAACTTGCTTATAGTCTCTTCAACTCTTATTTGAAGCTGCTATTTTAGTTAATACATTCTCACTTCTGTGTGATACTTCTCCAGTTCTCTCTGTGTTCTTACATACTCTCTTCTTCATTCTTTCTGTATCATTATGGATTTTCCTGCTGAGCATGTGAGAGTTTCTAGACTTAGATGAAGATGTTGAGGAATTTCCTTTTAGGCTTGCTGGGTTGTTATGTGATGATTATAGAAACTATCATAAAACCTCTGTTAAGCATCACTTGAATAGGATTTGGACTATTCCCTCTGCTGATTTCAAACTATCCAAACCTTATATCCAAGGAATGGTAGAGAATCTTAATCTTTTTGTGATTATGTTCAAGAAGAAACAGGATTTAGACTTAGCAGTTACAGCTAGACCTTCAATGCTTTTTGGTCAGTTATTTGCTATACAACCATTAAGTAATCTGGAATCTGTGTTTGATTTAATATGGGATTAAACCTTAATGCCTGTTCAGATTACCATTCCTCATGTGCTTATCAATAAAGGAAAGGCTAGAGAAATACTATAGCATCTTGGGAGAGTTGTAGCAGTTGAGTTTCAGATGGGAAATTTCTATGAGGCTAAAGTCATGGTGGCAAAGTCATGGTGCCTTTGAAATCTCCTATGACCAAGAAAGTTGTTTTCAATACATCTGGAAAAACTTTTGTTATGTCTGCCTTTTATCCCAAACTTCCATATCATGCTTGTACTAAGTGCTTTGTTCTGTTTCATGATGAGGTTAGATGTAAGGAAATTCAAAGAAGAATTTTTGTAAAGGCTCTTCCTGCACCTGTCTCCAAAGCTACACATGTTGTGCTTACAAAGTTTGGCGACTCTTTGGAAAAAGGTGAAAATTCTGGAGCAGTTAGGAGTTCAGATCCTAAAGTTCAAGCTGCACAGCCATCAAAGCCTTCAGCTGTATCAGTCAGTCTTCATCCAGTTGGTGCCTTGAATGCTTCAGCCTCAACATCTCTCCCAGTGGTATCATCTCATTTTCCACCTCTTCCATATGGTACTTCTTTAACTTTTAAAGAATCTGCTACCTCTTCAGTCAGTTCAAGTATTGTGCCTGCCTCAAATATTTTTGCTATGCCTCCTACTTATTTTGCTCCTGTTGAAAGTGGTATTCCATTCGATCCTGTTTATCTAGCTTTTGATAGGAAAGGAAAAAGACCTAGATCTTCTTTTGAATCTGCTTTGTTTGGCAATACCTCTGGTCTTTCGTCTTCTTTTATGGTTTCAACTCCTCAATGGCCTCTGATGGTCTCCTTGCCACCTTTTTCTCCCCCGATTGGTATGCCTTTTACTATTGGTAGTAGTGGAGTATCCTTTCCATACAAATCGGAATCTTAATGTTGTTTGGTCAGCATCTTGTACCTCCGTTTCTCAAGCTGTTTTTACTAGTTATGGTGTTGTCTTTAATACTTCTACCGAAATGAGTTATTCTTCAGACCTGTTACTTCAGTCAACCTTTGAGACCTTTAATATGGCTAATCATATCCTGGGAGACTGTGTTGACAAGGCTGTTGTTCTTGAGCCAACTCCGATTTCCATTTTACCTCCAGAACCAGTGTTGTCTCAAGAAGAATTTGAGATGCAATAGACCCTATGGATGCTTCTCCTTCTTCAGCCCATGACCCTGTAAGTACTCCTGATCTATATATCATTTACTTTTATTGTTAATATTTACCTGTTGAATCTATATCTCTTGTGTTCTTCCTTTGTCTTCGTCATGAAATTCCTATGCTGGAACATGAATGGGTGTTGTTCTGACAAGAAATGGTGTCATCTGTTAAATTTAATTAGGAAATATAAACTGGATAGTATTTGTCTTTTAGAAACCATGGTAGATGCTGAAACAGTTAGTAAATACACTCATCATCTGCCTTTTGATTCATGGTCTATCATTCCTGCTGTGGGTAAATCTAGAGGTCTTGCTTTTGGTTATTATGAAAAATCTAGTATTGAAGTGATTGGTAGTTCCTTAAATGTGATACATATTTTGTGTGATATAACTCCTATGATAAAAAACTGTGTTGTCTCCTTTATATATGGATCCTTAAACCTATCTGGTATTAGAAATCAATGGAATTTTCTTGGTGGTATGAATGAAACTAACAACAGTCCATGGTTATTAGTAGGAGATTTTAATTTTATCTTGCATAGTTATGAAAAACAATGTGGTAATCCTGAGAATTCTTTTCCTCCCAATTTGGTTAGAACTAAACTTTTAGAGATGAATATGAATGAAGTTTTTTCTTATGGTAATCCCTTTACGTGGTGTAACAAGAGATTTACAAATCCCTTGGAATTGATATTTGAAAAACTGGACAGAGGTTTTATGAATGATAAATGGGTTAATGTGCTTCCTCAAACAAGAGTCACTAATTTAGGGAGAGTCTACTCAGATCATAGCCCTATCTTGATTAAATGTTTTCATTGGGAGCATAATATAAACATTCCTTATAAATTTTTTAAATGCTGGCAGCTTAACTCAGACTTTAAAGGTGTTCTCCATAATTCTTGGTCAAAAAGTGTCAAAGGCTTTCCTGGTTTTACTGTGGTTAATAAACTAAAAAATGTGAAGCATGAGTTAATTAAATGGAATATTAATTCCTTTGGTCATATCAAAACAACAATATGTAGATGAAATGCTGAGAGAGAAAAACTCCAAGCTTTGCCCTACTCTCCTCAGATAGGTAGCTATATCTTGAACTACTCTAATCAGCTGGATTATTGGTATGAAATTGAGCATAGTTTTTATAAACAGAAGTCTAGGATTAACTACTTTACTCAATATGATAGAAACACTCACTTTTTTTCATAATACTGTAAAGCTCAGAAACATGTATAATACTATTCACAAAATTAGAGATGAACAGGGTAATTGGTTAGAGAATAGAGAACATGCTACTTCTTTGCTTTCTAAACACTTTAAAAAAAAATCTATACTTCCTCTAATCCTAGTAATATTGATATAGAAGAGGCCTTAAGATATGTCAAACCAATCATCTCTAAAGATACTAATTCCTCTCTGATTGCCATTCCTACTGATAATGAAATTTTTGATATAATTACAAATATGGCCCCTTGGAGTTCTCCGGGACCTGATGGTTTTCCTGCTGGGTTCTTTAAGGATAATTGGGATATTTTTCACTCTGAAGTGGTGTCCCATGTTCAAAGCTTTTTCAAAAATAATTTTCTTCTTAAACAATCTAATTATACTTTTATCACCTTAATTCCTAAAAAAAAAATCCTTCTTCTCCCCATGATTTCAGACCTATTAGTTTATCTAATTCTATCTACAAAATTATTTCTAAAATTTTAACTAATCGTTTAAAACCTCTCTTAGACTTATCAATCTGCTTTTGTAGCCAATAGACAAATTCATGACAATGTCATAATCACTCATGAAATTCTTCACTCTTTTAAAAAGAAAAAGAAAAAATCTAAAAATAGTCATTTATCTATAAAACTTGATCTCTCTAAAGCGTTTGATAGGTTAGAATAGCCTTTTATTCTGGCTGTTTTTAAGAAACTTGGATTCTCTGAAGACTGGTGTCAAATGATCTTTCAATGTATAAGTACAGTTTCTTACTCTATTCTGGTTAACGGTTCCCCTGGTGAAACCTTCTTTCCGACTCGTGGCATTAGACAGGGTGATTGTCTTTCGCCATATATATTTATTCTTTGTATGGAAGTTCTTTCTCAGCTGCTCTTAAAAGCTGAAGAAGACAAATTAATTCAAGGTTTTAAATTCAGAAAAAATAGTCCTTCTATTTCTCATTTGTTTTTTGCCGATGATTGCATGCTTTTTGCTAAAGCTTATATTACTTATGCTAGAAATCTTATGAAGATTATAAATGTCTTTGCTAAGGCGTCAGGCCAGGCAATCAATTTTGAAAAATATGGTTTCATCACTAGTGGTAAAATGCATCATAAACACATTAAGCTTTTATCTAAAACTTTAAAAATGAAGTTTCTTAGTAACTCTGAAAGATATCTAGGTACTCCTTTGTTTATAGGCAGAGACAAAACAAAATCTTTTAACTCTCTGATTTAAAATTTATATTCTAGATTAAGTTCTTGTAAAAAGTCCAATTTGAATGTTGCGGGTAGAACAATAGTTATTAAGCTTTCTAGTTTAGTAGTTTATCACATGTCTTATTTTCCTCTGACGAAAAGAATTACTTCTAAAATTGATTCTATTCAGAAAACCTTCTGGTGGTCTAAAAAGAATCCTAAACAAGCAGCTTATTTTCGTTCTTGGGGTGATATAGGTAAATCTAAATTGAGTGGTGGTTTAGGTATTAAAAACATTTATGCCACTAATAGGGTGTTCATCTGCAAGCTAGGTTGGAGATTTATTAATAATCTGAAAATTTTGCTTTCTGTGTTCCTGAAAGATAAATATTTTCCAAACCAGAATTTGTTGGAAATAGATAAAGCTGTTGATTCTTCTTTTTTGATTTGGAAAGGTATTGTTAATGGATTAAATTTTATTAGAGCTAATATTCTTATAAAAATAAATAATGGTACTTCTTCTCACATTTGGAGTTCTAATTTGATTCCGGGTTGTAGTAATCCTCCGATTTCCATTCATCCTAATCATAATAATTATACTTTTGTCAATGAGCTTATTGATGTCCAGAACAATTGTTGGAATGTTAGTCTGTTATCTACTTTATTTTCTCCTGATGTGGTGATCAGAATTAGGTCAATTAGGTTAAATCTTAATCAGTGCGACAGAATAATGTGGGCTCATACTAGAAATGGTAAGTTTACGATAAAGTCAGCTTATAGAATATATATGAATGATATTAGTTCCTCTGAAGACTCTGCCTTTTGGAGAAAAGTTTGGGGTATTGATTGGTTGCCGAAAATTAAGTACTTTTTTTGGAAAATATTTGCTCAGATGCTGCCTGTCAATTCTCTTCTTCAACTCTAGAACCATTATGTGGATGTGAATTCCCCTTTATGTCGTAATCATGATGAAACTGTTGTGCACTTGTTTGTTAAATGTACGATTGCTGCTCATATTTGGTTTGGAGTCTCTTTACCACACTTAATTACCACAGATTTGGATTGGATTGATGATATTTTTCTGCCTTGGCATGATTCTGTTCTTGGGGTATCTCCTTTTGAAGTCTCTTGGCTAAGCATTGGTGCAATAGTGATGTGGTGTATTTGGAAGTTAAGATGTGATGTGAATTTTAGGAATACTACTGTTGATTTGAATAAAGTTATTGTGGAAACCAGAAGAATGATTAACACTTATATAGCTCCCCCTTTAGTCTCTGGTAGTTTAAATAGGGATGTTAAAGTTCCTAGATTTGAGGCTGATCATTTTATGTTTGTTGATGGTTCCTTCAAAGATTTTAATATGGGTTTGGGTGTTATCTGGTGTGATGTTACAGGAAGTATAAGAAGTGCTCGTTCTGACTTTGGGTTTATTCCAGATGCAGTAGGTGCAGAGACGGCTGCTCTAATTTTGGCGATCTCTTGGGCTAAAGAGATGAATCTTTCCAAAGTTATTTTCGTTAGTGATTGTCTTCAACTGGTGGATTTTTTGAATGGAGTCAGCACTAATATCGCGTGGAGATGTAGTGATCTTCTTGAACATAGTTGGAGTTTATTTTCTAGTTCTTGTTCCTTTAAAATTATGTATATAAAGCGTGTGAGAAATCATCTAGCTGAACGGCTTGCACGCCGGGCTACAAAACTCAGTGTTAAAGATCTTTGGGTCTCCTATCCTTATTTTTTGGACTCTCTTGTTAGGAAGGAGACCTTAACTGATGTTTGTAATTCTCTCCTTTGTTAATCCCATGGTGTGTTTCTTAGCAGAAAAAAGATATATGTTGTTGTCCGTCGCCACGACCATCTCAGTCGCCACCTTTCCATCTCCATCACCATTACCATGAAAAATCCATTAAACCAACCAGTTCCAGCACCACCTCCTACACTACTACTACCCATACACCATCAGTAGCACCACCACCACCTCCAAAACAATCGATTTTAGATCGATTTTCACCCGATTCAACTACAAACCGTAAACCTAGTGATGAACCAATGCAAAAATGTTCTCCAAAACCTAATCTCGAGCATAAAAAATGTTAGATTCGATTCAATTTGCAAATAAATTATACATGATTCCCTTTTCAAACCCTAGTTTTGGATTTCATTCTTCTTCAAATCAATAATTAATCCAGGTAAATGATTATTTTCTTCCTGTATTGACTCATAGAAATTGAAATTAACAGGTTGTTTTTACTTGATTTTAAGTATGGCGGTGGTGGTTTAAGGATCTGATTTCGTATGTTGATTTAATTTCAATTTTCATTGATTTGTTGATTTTATTGGATGTAACTGTTGATATTGGTGTCGGCAATTTAACGTCGTTGTTGTTGTTGGTGGTGGTGTTTATTAGTTGCATTTAACTATTGTTGTTGGTGTTTGTGTTGATTTGCCAGCATGGTGGGGGTTTTCATGATTGCACAGTAGGGAATGTATTATTTGGGTACATTTACTTCGCCACAAATTTGAGAAATTAGTAGTATGTGCAAGTATTTTGTAGAATCTATTTGGCATGCTTATCTTTTTTGTTGAAATTTAACCTTGTGATGAGAGGCAACAACTCATATCTTCACATTTGACAAGTTTGGTTAGGTTTGGTCGTTGTAGCAATGAGAGAGGTGTGAAGTTCAAATTCGAAGTAATTTCAGTTATTTCTAACGTCGTCAGTAAACCCAAGGAGTGCGAAGAGATCCAGTCTCTCACTCTTTCTAGGTGAGTGTGATGTACACGCTAAGAGAGAAAATACAAAGGCCTTTGAAAAAGGGGTAATCTACATGCATATATCTATATCTCGGTAAAGTAAGAGTATAACCTTCACAAAAAACTGACACTAGTACAGTCAGAGTACTTACAAGTTTACAAGTGAATACTTCGAGACCTAGTAAAAAAGAAAAATTGTATTCCAACAAATTTCTCTCGTCATTTCTATTTTGCGAGCATATTGAGTAATATTTTACACACCACCTCTGCTTAATTTGGTGTGTTTTCTACTAGATAGAGATTGCTGAGCTGAGATTTTGTGTTCCAATCAAATAAATGAGATTCCAAAGCTTACATCCGGTTGCACCGAATTCATCGAATCCGCACATCGGATTTTGGAGAAGTGAAAGTTGAATCGAACATTACTAGCGAACCACAATATGTTGCTCGACTTGCTTGAAATACCTCAGCTTATGGACACTTAAGTGTTTTTTCTTATATTTATTTAAACTGAAACTCGTCTTTATTCAGTAACTAGTGGGGACTATATATGTCAGACCAATTTTTAAGGACTCAGAGTTTTCTTCTTGCTATAGTTGTGTAAGGAATGCCATGGATTTGGAAGCCTTTGTTTACTTTCAACGATGCATCTGCAGTAAGTTTCAGTAATTAATCTCATTTTGTAAGATAAAAATGTATTCTGTTTTTTTTTTTTTTGCTTTTTTATTGTGCAACCATTGCGATCAACTAATGTTTCATTTAAGATTGACCACTGGATATCACTTGTCAGTGCCATTAATCTTTGTGAATTCACCTGCAAGTATCATATTTCAGTTTCTATGCGGCAGGTAACTTTTTCCTCGACTACTGAGATATGGAGTTTTTGCTTCTAAGTTAATCATATAGTTAAACATTTTACCTCCATGATTGTAAACCAAAATACAAGCTTGTAGCTTTAGGTTCTGTACATTTTTTTTTGAAGCAATATACACTTGGATGTGTGGTGTACAGTCACTAATGGATATTAATTCCACTTATTAAAGAATATCTCAGTCTGATCTACAAGTTTGTTGTTAGCTAAATCACATCGTCACCATCATCTTCTTTTTGTCATTTTTTAAGCTATGAGAATTTCCACTTAATAGATAATTTTCTCACAATGGTGCTATCAGCTTTGTGTCAAAAAGAACATTCGATTTATTTTCAAACTTAAGTACTTAAGTACAAGGATGTTCACCTATTCTAGCCCTTAGTGATATTATTTTTTTTGCATCCATTTTAGCGAATTTGTGAACTTTTATTCTTGTTTTGATGTTCTTGCATACATATTATAATGCATCATGCATTTATAACCCAGTCACATTTGGTTTTTCCCAGGTTATAATGGTGTTGATGCACGTGACCCATTTTTCTACCGATGCCTTGATGTGGAGGTATGAAAAAGCGGGGGTCTAACAACCACACCCAATATTTCGCTTAGCAATCTGTATGGACAAACTCCAATATATTTTCAAGAGAATCAACTAGACAGTTAGACTCAATCTTAAGAAAAGTATATTAAAGCGTTTATATCTCAATTTCTCAATTCAATCCGCAATCAAAAAAATAGGAATTTTCGAGCCTGATTGAATAAGAGAAATAACTTGGACGGTATCACAAACCAATGTCCAAGTGTCAATCAATTCGATCAACAACCCAAAGGCCGGATTCAAGAACCGATTGATCTTAATGCACAACCTGTGATATTTCTATTATATAACAAAATATAATGCGGAAAAGAAATAACACAGACACCAGAAATTTTGTTAACGAGGAAACCGCAAATGCAGAAAAACCCCGGGGCCTAGTCAAGTTTTGAACACCACACTGTATTAAGCCGCTACAGACACTATCCTACTACAAGTTAACTTCGGACTGGAATGCAGTTGAACCCTAATCAATCTCACACTGATTCAAGGTACAGTGGTGTTCCTTACGCCTCTGATCCCAGCAGGATACTATGCACTTGATTCCCTTAGATGATCTCACCCACAACTAAGAGTTGCTACGACCCAAAGTCGAAGACTTGATAGAAAAATCTGTCTCACACAGAAAAGTCTACAGAATAAGTAAATCTGTCTCCCACAGAAATACCCAAGAGTTTTTGTTCCTTGATTAATCAAGGTGAACATGAACCAATTGATATACTGGACTTATATTCCCGAAGAACATCCTAGAAATATCAATCACCTCATAATAATCTTAATCGTATGGTAGCGAAACAAGATATTGTGGAATCACAAACGATGAGACGAAGATGTTTGTGACTTCTTTTTATCTTGCCTATCGGAGATAAATCTCGAGCAAATCTTAGAGAAGATAGTACTCAATCACGATAGAAAACAGCAAGATCGAACATGCAACTACAAAGAAAATAGTTGGGTATAGCTTCACAATCCCAATGAAGTCTTCAAATCGTTAACCTATAAGGTTTCGTGAAAAACCTAAGGTTAAAGGAGAATCGACTCTACTCTCAACTAGTATCACACAGGTGGTGTGGGGATTAGGTTTCTCCAATTGCTAGAGTTATCCTTTATATAGTTTTCAAATCAGGATTTGCAATCTAAGTTACCTTGGTAACAAAGCATTCAATATTCACTGTTAGATGAAAACCTGATTAGATTCAAGCTAATATCTTTCAACCGTTAGATCGAACTTAGCTTGTTATACACAAATGAAATGTGCTTTCATTTAGTTAAGGGTAACCGTACCTAAACATGTGCACACGGTTGGTTCAACAATAATTAACCGAAGTTAGCCATATGAACACTTTCATATCAACCTTATTCATCTTGATCACAACTAGTTCAAATGACTCAAATGAAACTAGTTTCTAGAGTTGTTCAATTGTTCATAATCTCATAGAAGTATATAAGACACAATTGAAGCAAAATCGATTTTGATTCAATCGAATCAAGTCATGAACATTATAGCCACGGTTTGAAAAAGATTGCATTCCTTATTATATAAATGTATTAGTTCATGAACACCGATTTTAGAACATCATTCACTTAGGTATGCAAACGGGTACGCATACCTTAGTGACCGGACTGGGTTTGGGTTCTCCAGTATGCGAACGGGTACGCATACCTTAGTACACTTCAAAATTCCAGTAGAAATTCACGGACCTAAACCTTACGCTAGTATGTGTACTTAGGTACCCGGAATTTCACAAACCACATACGGGTGTGCATACTATGGTTTCCGGACATGGATTACATATATGCAAGAACGCATACTATGTTCAAATCCAATTGTTCTAAACTCTATTTCAATCATATAAACTTTCTTAGAGGATGACAATAGTTGTTTTCACGAACTATTATCATCAAAGCGATTTTCAATTATTGAAATAATCAATACGAAACATTCCCGGTTTACATCAAATGATTGTCTCACACAAATCATGTAAGATGTTACTAGGCAATTTTCACATGATCATATTTTGACTTGCGTCAAGAATAAGATGAACTTGGTTAAAGCGAAAGCTTACCAACACATATTTCGAGAAATATGTAAGCGACTTAAACTCAGCTCGAAATATCAAATGTGTATAATTGAATACTGTACAGTAATACGACTTTTGCCTAAATATAGGAGATAGAGTAGAAATAGACTTTCTGAGTGATAGATGAGTTTCAGTCTCCACATACCTTTTTTTGATGAAGTTCCACAAGCTCTCCTTAGTAGTTCTTCGTCTTCAATCGATGAACGCCGTGAAGTCTAAAGCTCAACTACACAATCTATCCTAGTCCGAGACATCACTATAAGTAGACTAGAAATCAAGACTTATAGTTTTGATCACTAACATTGACAAACAAGATTGAGATAGCAACGCTTGCGAGTTCGACCGAGCAGTGATCTAACAATCTCCCCCTTTGTCAATTTTGGTGACAAAACTATCAATACATATGGATTACAAAATAAATAAAACTTTGTAGCTTCTCATCCAAATGCTTTGATCTCCCTGGTTCTTCAACATTACTCGAAATCTTCGTCACTTCCAAGTACTCCATGATTCTAAAGGTGTTCAATTCAGCATTACAGTTGTTGAAGATCCGTAGCTATAACAATGAGAAAACGGTTGCTCTCAATCATTGTTATACAGTGTCATAGTATTATTACACAGCATCAAAGTTCAATTGTATCACAACTTTGAAAACAATACTATGGTGATATGTATCACTCCCCCTTAGTCAATACTCCATCTTAACATGAAAACCACTCCCCCTTACATAATGATCTGTAAACCATATGTATTTGTAGTATGAACTGCACATTAATTCTCCCCCTTTTTGTCAATAAAAATTGGCAAAGGTACGAAAACTAGTGGGATCCTCATGAAATTTTCATAGAGATACTTCAAGGAGTTTATAAAGATATAATAAAACCCCTACAATATTCCACAGCCGCACTCCCCAGAAATATTTGGCAATTAAGCACAAGTTCAAAAAGAACTCTCCCCCATAAAATGTCATTCCCAAAAGAACAACAAGAGCGACCTTACTTTCACACAAAAAGAAGGATTTCTTTGGACATTAACAAATCACATGAAACATGAATTTTTGTATCCAAAAATATCAATTGAGTTAACTACAAGGAAAATGATAAATTCAATTGGTCATGCTCAACATAAGAAGACTTACAGAGCAACACAGTATTTACACAATGATGTGGATCAGGGAAAGACCAATACTGCAGAATAATCAAAGATTCATTCTATTTTTCATCAATATTTGCATAAAGACGTATAATAGACTTAATCTTTGCAAACAAAAGTTCATCCTATCTTCCATCAATATTTGCATAATGACATAGTAGGCTTAACTTTTGTTGTCAAAAGTTCATTCTATCTTTTATCAATAAAGATATATGATAGACTTAACTGTTGAGAAAATATGGGACAATCATAGTTCACGGACGTAAACACACATATCCCATAACAAGTTGCAATATGTAAAACCATAAAGATTAATACTGCAAAATCATCTTCCAAATAAACTTAGAATTTAAATAAATAAATCAAAAAACATTGTAAGATGAAAATCATTGGAAATAGGTATGTGTACTCATAATAATGGCTATTCCAAACTCTAGTTATCCTTCTTAAAACCACAAGAATAAATTATCATAAGAAGTTTCCTAGACAAAAATATAACTCCTAGAAAGAACGTAACCGAACGTCATCAGACATGACCAGCAACTAGAGATCGTACACAAGCAAGTTTCTTGTTTGCTTCCTTCAGTTTTTTTTTCCAGAAATTCAAGATTTTTTGTTGCAATTCCAAGTTGTTCATGAACGTCCTCAAAATCTCGAAGAAGATTTCCTACCAGTTGAGATGACATCTGAACTGGAAGTTTGTTTTCATGATCAACAGCATGATAGCAAGTTTTGAAAACAGGGTTCTCGTGAAACTCAGAAATCTTGCACTCTTCAACTTTGTCTTCCCTTTTGCATTCATCCATTGGATACACCACAAGGATTCAAGATAACTTTTGTCGTTACCGAACGTGTATGTATCAGAAGAGGAGAACAACCATGATACATATATATATATATAAGAGTGTTTCATAGGGAAATCCTAGGGTTACTCGTATACGTTCGGTAAGGATCGGGTGCACGTACGCTCACGGTTATGACACAAAATCAAAACCACGGAGCACAGGATCCTAAATTAAACGAGTTTTGAGAAGTAAACACTCGTCTTCAGGAAGAAAACAAAG
Source organism: Papaver atlanticum (assembly GCA_023531105.1). Lineage (NCBI taxonomy): Eukaryota > Viridiplantae > Streptophyta > Magnoliopsida > Ranunculales > Papaveraceae > Papaver > Papaver atlanticum. The sequence continues at coordinate 1,154,334 of JAJJMB010010902.1, read as the reverse complement.
GTTATCAAGGCAAGCAACAAGAAGCAACTTCCTAAGAGTTACAAATCAAAAATATTACATATGTAATAATTAACCGGAGCAGAGCTCAACAGTGAGATGATCATTTAAGAATCAAAAACCGATGCAACAAAGACCACTTTTCTCAAAAAGAAAAAAAATCTTCGAGAATTATGAGCATCCTCTCTAGGTTTCGCAGAGGATTCCCTTATATAAGTAGTCAAGTTGTAATTTGACGAGCATTCATCTCATCAAGGTTATTGACAATTTCCCTTTTTTCTTTCTTGAAGATCAATAGAATATCACAAGAATTTTCAAGGGAAATAACGGGAGACGAAGAAGTATTACCTGATGCAGCAGTTTTTGTTACCTTCTTAATACTGCGTTTGAGTCTATTGATACTTGCTTTGAGCTCCGAGACACGATTGTTTATGTGAATATAATCAGGAGCAGACACTTTGGACCCAGCGCTTTCTTTGCTAACATGTAAGGAGTAATAAACATTCTTCTTCCTTTGATGGCCTTTCCTCCTCATAGAGCCATCAAAAGAATTAGTCGTCCATATGACACTCTCCCCTTTACGATTGTAAACAGAATTAGTGTCATATATATATCCAAGAGTTGGCTCATCACATCACATTTCTTGATTGGAGATTAGAATTTTTTCAGCACAGAAAAAGACAGGTTTGATTACTTTTTTAGACATCCATACAAGAATGTTATGAAGTTTTTCATTCCTAAGTCGTTAACGACATTTCCTTACAAGGTGACCTTTGTTTCCGCAATAGTAACAATTGAAAGGAATGCTTTTTGACTGCTCTGTTGTGACTTGTTTTTGAAGGTTGACAATCTTTGTTCATGGGAACATCAGTTGCAGAAGGTGGTTCTTCACTTTTGATGTTGGTGAAATTTTCACATAGAGAATTGTCATTAGCACAGACAAACTTGATCTTACTAGTACTTGGAGCGTCTATTCCTTTATAGCCCAGACCACGTGTATCACGATGTTCTTTACATGCTCCTAGCATAGAAGATAATTTTGTAGAGCTAGCATTGAATCTTTTCAGATTCTTTTCTAGTGATTTTACCTTATTAACAGCTATAGCAAGATCATCCTTAAATTGTTTTTCTTTGGCAAGGCTGATTTCTCTGTCATTCAAACATTTTTGTTGAGAGTCATACCTTGCTTCATATTCTGCAAGTATTTCTTTCAACACAAAGAGATTCCGACGAAGATTCTCACATTCAGAATTCTTTGAACGCACATCTTCTTCGCGGTCCTTTAGAATAGACTGTAAAAGTTTATAACTACAATCATATCCCTTAAACAACTTCTTCAGTTTCCTGTTTTCATGACAGAGAGGAGTCAGATATTTAGCCAAGCAAGCTGTCGACCCTTTGTTTTTTATGATATCCTCAAAGAGCTTGATATATTGTGAGACTTCCTCATCAACACTTGATCCCTCGTCTGAATCACTTTCATCCGAAAAATCATCCAACTGTTCATCTAGGAGTTTTTCCCAGTTGACCTAAGTTTCTGATAGAGTAGAAGACGTGAGAGATTTCTCAGATGTCTCAAGGTTCTGAACCGAATCAGAAAGTTTCTGAATTGGTCTTGCGTTGTCAGAGATAACATCACTGTCCATAGAGTCAGATCGCTACAAACACAGACTTGTAAGGTCTTGAACGTGGTTGCCTGCTCTAATACCAATTGAAAAAGCGGGGGTCTAACAACCACACCCAATATTTCGCTTAGCAATCTATATGGACAAACTCCAATATACTTTCAAGAGAATCAACTAGACAGTTAGACTCAATCTTAAGAAAAGTATATTAAAGAGTTTATATCTCAATTTCTCAATTCAATCCGCAATCAAACAAATAGGAATTTGTGAGCCTGATTGAATAAGAGAAATAACTTGGATGGTATCACAAACCAATGTCCAAGTGTCAATCAATTCGATCAACAACCCAAAGGCCAAATTTCAAGAACCGATTGATCTTAACGCACAACCTGTGATATTTCTATTATATAACAAAATATAATACGGAAAAGAAATAACACAGACACCAGAAATTTTGTTAACGAGGAAAGCGCAAATGCAGAAAAACCCCGGGACCTAGTCCAGTTTTGAACACCACACTGTATTAAGCCGCTACAGACACTAGCCTACTACAAGTTAACTTCAGACTGGAATGTAGTTGAACCTTAATCAATCTCACACTGATTCAAGGTACAGTCGTGTTCCTTACGCCTCTGATCCCATTAGGATACTGCGCACTTGATTTCCTTAGCAGATCTCACCCACAACTAAGAGTTGCTACGACCAAAAGTCGAAGACTTGATAAACAAATCTGTCTCACAAAGAAAAGTCTATAGAATGAATAAATCTGTTTCCCACAGAAATACCCAAGAGTTTTTGTTTTGTCTTTTGATAAATCAAGGTGAACAGGAACCAATTGATATACCGGACTTATATTTCCGAAGAACAGCCTATAAATATCAATCACCTCAACTAGTATCACACAGGTGAAAAACCTAAGGTTAAAGGAGAATCGACTCTAGTCGCAACTAGTATCACACAGGTGGTGTGGGGATTAGGTTTACCAGTTGCTAGAGTTCTCCTTTATATAGTTTTCAAATCAGGGTTTGCAATCTAAGTTACCTTGGTAATAAAGCATTCAATGTTCACCATTAGATGAAAACCTGATTAGATTCAAACTAATGTCTTTCAACCGTTAGATCGAACTTAGCTTGTTATACACAAATGAAATGTGATTTGATTTAGAAAAGGGTAGCCGTACCTAAAAATGTGCACACGGTTGGTTCAACAATAGTTAACCGAAGTTAGCTATATGAACACTTTCATATCAACCTTATTCATCTTGATCACAACTAGTACAAATGACTCAAATGAAACTAGTTTCTAGAGTTGTTCAATTGTTCATAATCTTATAGAAGTATACAAGATACAATTGAAGCAAAATCGATTTTGATTCACTTTAATCAAGTCATGAACATTATAGCCACGGTTTGCAAAAGATTGCATTCCTTATTATATAAATGTATTAGTTCATGAACAAACCGATTTTAGAACATCATTCACTTGGGTATGCAAACGGGTACGCATACCTTAGTGACCGGACTGAGTTTTGGTTCGCCAGTATGCGAATGGGTACGCATACCTTAGTACACTTCCAAATTCCAGCAGAAATTCACGGACCTAAACCTTACGCCAGTACGCGTACCGGTATGTGTACTTAGGTACCCAGAATTTCACAAACCATCAAGTACGCATATGGGTATGCATACTATGATTCCCGGACATAGATTACATATATGCAAGCACGCATAATATGTTCAAATCCAATTATTCTAAACTCTATTTCAATCATTTAAACTTTATTAGAGGACGACAATAGTTGTTTTCACGAACTATTAGCATCAAAGCGATTTTCAAGTTATTGAAATAATCAATACGAAACATTCCCGATTTACATCAAATGATTGTCTCACACAAATCATGTAAGATGTTACTAGGAAATTTTCACATGATCATCTTTTGACTTGCGTCAAGAATAAGATGAACTTGGTTAAAGCGAAAGCTTACCAACATATATTTCGAGAAATATGTAAGTGAGTTAAACTCAGCTCGAAATATCAAATGTGTATAATCGAATACTATATAGTAATACGACTTTTGTCTCAATATAGGAGATAGAGTAGAAATAGACTTTCTGAGTGATAGATAAGTTTCAGTCTCCACATACCTTTTGTTGATGAAGTTCCACAAGATCTCCTTAGTCGTTCTTCATCTTCAATCGATGAACGTCGTGAAGTCTAAAGTTCAACTACTCAATCTATCCTAGTCCGAGACATCACTATAAGTAGACTAGAAATCAAGACTTATAGTTTTGATCACTAACATTGACAAACAAGCTTAAGATAGCAACGCTTGCGAGTTCGACCGAGCAGTGCTCTAACAAGGTATGTATTTCGTAGTTTCTTAGTTTGATGTCTTTACGATTACAGATTGTAAATCATTTATTGATTTTAGTAGTGTTACTTGTTGAAAGGAACTAATACTGTTTTGAGGCTTCTGCGTTTGTATTTGTGATTAACCTTGCATTTATATATTCAAAAATTTTATTTGCTTGAATAATATGAAATTAAATTGCAGAAACATTGAAGTAGCTTTATCAGAACCTGTGGTGTAATGGTATCACTACTGACTCTAGTCAGAAGATTCGTGTTTGATTCACGTCGGGTTCGCTAATTTTAGCACATCAATTTTTGGGATTAACTTTGGTTATTGACACTACTTTTTGGGGTCAACATTGGTTGTTGAAACTACACCAAATTTAGTGATTAACAACGGTGAGTGGAAGTTGCAAAGTAGGGTAGCAATGGTTCGTCTCCGTTGCGAAAGTCGATGTTGCAATATTTCGTAACGGCTTCATTGCCGTTGCAAATTTTTGGTCACAACAGTTATGAACTGTTGCAACGTTAAAAAGTGGCAACTGTTCTTAACAGTTGCGAAATTAGAAGGTCGCAACAGCTCGAGACAGTTGCGAAACTGAAACTTAGCAACAGATTAATGCAGTTGCGAAATTTTTGCTACATCAAAAAAATAGTGGGTTGTTGGTATCAACTTGGATTGTTGATATCAGATTTGGGAATCAACTTTGATTGTTAACACTATATATAATCTGAACATTTTCTTAATTTTCAATTTTGGGGATCAACTTTGGTTGTTGACACCATTTTATTTTATTTTTTGATTCTTTTTTGGGGATCAACTTCGGTTGTTGACCCCATATTATTTTTTGTCTTCTTATTTTCTGGTTTTGTTTTTGGGATCAACTTCGGTTATTGACACCATTTTTTTTCTTCATAATTTTTGTTTTGGGGATCAGCATCGGTTGTTGACACCATATTGTGATGTCAACTTCAGCTGTTGACACCATCAGTGGTGGTGGTGGCGGCGACGACGGTGGTGGTGGCGGCGACGATGGTGGTGGACAGTGGTGGTGGGGACGGTGTCGGTTGGTAGGTGGTGGTTGTTGAGCAACGGTGGTGGAATGGTAGTTGAATGGTGGTGGTGGATATGTGGTGGTGCCAGTGGTGGTGGAATGATGGTTGTGGTGGTGGTGCCGGTGGTGAAGTGGTAGAGAAAGAAATTTGTTGTATTTTTGGAAATAAAAATAATAATATTATATGAGTGAGGGTATTAAGGTAATCTATTTTTAAATAGATAAGGTTTATAAATGTTATGGGTATATTTATTGTTGTATAAGGGTATATTTAATGGGTGTCAAAACTAGGGGTATATAATTAATGTACCCATTTTATTATTGGTTAAAGATTAGTTTGATTTCACATAACATGATTTTTGGTTAGATACATTAGTTTTGTCTCAATATTATCGATTATGATTCACTAAAAATAGCGCCATGTATGATTTGATTGTTTGTTTAGTCAATTTGCAAATTGGTTGAACTCATAGTCATATCTATAGCTAGATTAGGGTTTATTATACGCAAAAGTGATAAATTCCCGATTGCAAGTAGCATAATTGTGGTTATTGCTTGTATTGATATATCCTAGTAGGGATATCCTTGCGATTAAGGTATCCCAGGGCTTTTGATTAAGTTGAGATTAAATATCAATTCTAGTTATTGTTTCAAATACATGTTTGTGAATGAAGACGAATCCTAGACAAAAAATTTCCTTGTTTGATTTGCGTGTTTACATTTTCTTGTTTGCTTTCTAGCTTAGCTTTAGATTAAAAATCAGAAAACCCCCCTTGTTCTTTATAGGAAATCGAAACAGATAACACCTTAGACCTTTCTGTAGGAACGATCCTTTCTTGCACTTTCTTCATGATATATTTTGAGTAGTGAGAAAGTAATATTAATTTTGACGTGCGGACTAACCCTTGACCAATATCTTTATATCTCTGTTTTGCTTGTTTATATTTCCTTGTTTGCGCTTCTGGGGAGGCTTTTTTTTTTTTAGGTTTTCTTATTTTCTGGTCCTTAACATAGTTTTGAGAACTCTTGTTTCATGTACCAATTTCTATGGACAGAGTATATTAGAACAATCAACACAGTTTTCAATATCCTCAACACTATGACAATTACCCACCAATTTTAGGATAGAATCACAACCAATTTATTGGCTATGATGCACATACTAGAGAACCTTACGGTGATTTTCATAAATACCATTAACAACCTTGTAGTGGGTATGTAAGTCAAGCACCTAGGTGGGACAATTCTACTTCTGAATGGCTTTATTAAGTTGTATGCAAGTTATAAATGGATTACAAGGCTTGCAACATAGACTATAACAACTTTACCGTGGTAGAGAGAATGTTGCACAAACCAATTTTTATAACACTTCTTCTTACCCGACTCCATATCGTAGTGATGACCATTTACCCATTCAAGGGGAAGAGTCATGGGAAAGAGAACCTATTGTAGTAAATGGTGGTAAGCGTGTGAACGTAAAGAAACTTACACATAAATTATACAAGTTGGAAGATGATGGAGCACCGGAAGATCTTGTCGATAAAATTAGTAGCACCATTCGTATGTAACTTAAAGGACGTCATGATTAAGATTGGCAAACCGATGGCGATTCTGATTCCGGTGAGTCTGAAAACGAAGATGGAGGTGAGTGTGTTAAAAATGAGACCGGATTGATCAATATTGTGGAAGACCAAATTGAGCTTGCAAAAAATTATAATGATGATGTTGATGTCGAAACTTTGGTTAAGGCAGAAACAACGAAGAATAGTTGCAAGGTTTGATAATGAACCATGATATACGAGAGGTGAATAATTCACTTGAATATTTGAAGGATGAAGAGGATACCGTGATACAAGAGATTGTGCAAGGTTTGTCTAACCTTTTGCATATTGTTTTTTCTCCTTTACCTCTAATTGGCTTGAATTTATGTGCCTCGAGAATATTGTTGAATGACTTTGTTTCTCGATATCCGCAATTAGAGATGCTTGATTCTCATACTATGCAGTTTTGCAAAGAAAAAACCGTAGAAGTTCCTAAATTTATATTCTCTATGCACTTCTAAGCTATCGGTCAATAGCTTCAATTCTGTTTTCTATTACTAATATTTGTGTGAATCTAGTGGTTGCAAGACATGTGTTATGAGTGGATCCCCAACTTTTCAGGTTGTTGTGAATGGGGAGTCTACATTGCAAGTTGGGATTACGACTTTAAACCAAGCGTTTCATGGGAGGAAACCCATTGGTTTTGTATCTCTTATCTTTTATTTTTTCCTTTTCTTGTTTAGTTTTTTCTGATTTCTGATTTTTTGCATATCATTTTAAGAGTTTCCCATCTTAAATTTTACTTTGATGACTAAATTTACATTGAGGTCAATGTAAAGTTTAAGGGCGGGGAAGTTTTTATCATATGGAGTTTTTAACCTTTAGTTAGTTTTCCCTTGTCTTAAAAAAAATTGCATGATAAACTCCAAAGTCTAGAAACTTGTGCCTTTAGGATAACACTAACCAATCTAAGTGGATGGAAACATCTGGGTTGTAAAAGTTGAGGAACCCAAAAATAGAGTCTATTCATAAAAGGACAGAGATCAGGTGTTAGAAATAACATGGTAGTTTCACCATATCTTGTAGTCGTCTTATTACTTTCTGTTTTTATTTTTGCAAACTTTTTGTTTATCTAAGTGATTTGATGGGGCCCAGTATCGAATTGTTATCGCCGCCAGGATGAAGTAGAGTGATTGAGTTACTAAAAAAAAAGACCAGACCAATTAGGCCAATCGATATATATATATATATATATTATTATTATTATTGTTCAATTAATAAATCGACCGATGTGACCCTTATATAAACCAGCTGAGTTGATCTAGAATTAGGATTATCTATTGCTGGGACCCTTGTATATACCATCTGTGTTGATATTAGAGTTCAGACAAGTATCTCAATACATTAGGATTCATAGTATTCATCCTGGCAGTGACCTTCAGACAGATATGGGAAACACTTTTCACTTTAGGCAACATCGCAAACCATCTATCTCTATATCCATCTTCTTAATCTATTCATATGATTTGTTTGACTCCAGATATTGATGTCCATAGTGTAACTATCTGAGTAGTACTCTGTTTACTTATATATGAATTTCAGTATGCTTGAGTGCAAGCTCGTATACAACAATTGGATTCGCATCAGGGTACTTCCTCTCATAGCCAATAAAGTATGACAACTAAGGAGATTGTTTAGTGTCGTTCCTAGATTCTACATTGGTAGACAGGATTTGGAGTAAAGGTTTTGTGGGTATACTTCTTGTAAACCCTCACGAGACTATAACTCGTCCACTAGGGACACCTAGGGGTTTAAAGGCTTGTTACACTCGCTAAATGTAACCTTAACTTCAACAAAAGTGAGTTGTAAAATTTAGAATCAGTTTAGTTTGATTTGCTCGAGGACTAGCAAAGTCTAGGTGTGGGGGAATTTGATAGGTGTCTAAAACACCATGATATATATCTATTATTTATGCTTTCTTTGCGAGTTTTTTTTTGTAAAATATGTATCTTATGTTTGATTTTGAGTTATTAGGTACTTTGGAGTCACTCGGAGTAAACGAAGAAGAAATAGGCGAAGAAGGGGTAAAAGCGTCATTTGACATTGCAAGTGCTATCGGGAGCACAGTGGAGGAATAAGTGTTGTCATTCCTTTGTGCCCCCTATCCAAATCTATGGTGTTGAAATCCAAATCCAAATCCAGTTTCGTACAACAACCCTAAAATTCAGAGAAATCATTTGTTTTCTCTCATTCATTTCGGTTGCGCCCTGCGCATTCATGGTGGTCTGAAGCGGAAGTGATACACTCACCGCGGGATCCATCCCGCGGTGTGTACCGCAAGAGAGAAGGGTGGTCACATTATGACCCGGCGGTTTAGCAGGGGGTGGGTTAAGTATGGGTCCCACCCCCTCTCTCTCACTCTCACTCCACTCGGGATCCAACCCGCGGGATATAAATCATTTCCGGGTCTGAAGCAACATCTCAGTTACTGAACCAGATCGAGGAGATGATAATGCTGAGTCAAGAGGAGGAATTAGTGACAGCTGCAAATGAAACTTGAGGAGGAATTAAAAGATGACTTGCATCTGCATCATGAATTTGTCCAAAGAAGAAATTAGGGTAAGAACTCAGTTGGGTTACATAGAAAGAGATGGTTGAATCAGAGCTCGTGACGAGTAATCAGTGGAAAGAATTTCGTTCACTGTTGATTTGATGGATGTGTTTTGAGTAGGGTTTGGGAGATTGAATTCGAGAGCTTCTGTTGGTGGAGGAATTGATGAAGGGTTTTGATAGTTTCTGAAACTGAGAAGCAAATGGAGCTCGATTTTGATTCAGAAAGTAGAAGAAGGTTTTTGTTGAAGATAATAAACCAGTTGAGATGAGAAACAAAAACTGGTTATCTGGAGCTGAGAAGAATTGTTGAGATTATTAGTCCCACATTTTGTCTGGACAATCTAAGATCATGCGGTTTATAATCCTTAGGGCCTCTCCACTCATTGCCAATTGGTTTTGAGTTGGATGCCCATATTCTAACATGGTATCAGAGTAGGCTATTTGTGTCGAGTCATTTGGCCGCACCTTTACTCCGTGTCACCCGATTTAATTGTCCACGTGTTAGACCCAACGAGGCTACACGTGAGGGGGTGTGTTGAGATTATTAGTCCCACATTTTGTCTGGGCAATCTATGATCCTGCGGTTTATAATCCTTAGGGACTCTCCACTCATTTCCAATTGGTTTTAAGTTGGATGCCCATTTTCTAACAAGAATTGAACGAGTCAAATGGATAAATGAAGGAGCAGAATCAGTTCAAAATGGGTCTGTCTTGGTGCTGTGTGGACAGGGAAGAAGAGGTTTATGCTCGTTGTTGTTGCCGTTGATTTTCATGGGTCTTGTGGCCGTACAACTGAGAGATTGTGTTGCTGTGTAGTTAATAGAGAAAATGGTGATATGAGATAGGTTCTGTAAGGTTAGTTCTTGAGTTTCAGAAGAAATTAGAGATGGTGATTGTGTGAGACATAGAAGATGGTGGATGTTTAGATGGGGTTAATGTCTCCAGCAAGAACTGAATTGAAGTTGAGAATTAGTGTTGATGGAGCGAAAATAGAAGAGTGGGTATGAATCTGATAAATCAGTGAGGGAGAATCGTGTTGATGCTGATACAGAGTGGTTGAGATGGATTGTGGTGCTGAACTGAAATAGGTAGCTGTTAGTTTTGATGGTTGGTCATATTTGATATTGGTGATGGTTGATGTTACGGTTGGTGATGAAGACAGCAGGGTTTTGTTTGCTGTCATGGGTTGAGTTTGAGATAAGCTGCAAAGGATGTGTATGGCTGAGTCGAGGTAAAATGAGTTTTGTAGTTGTACCTGATGGATGTTGGTGCAGCAATGGGAGCTGATATTGCAGTTGCTTCTGGAGATGGTGGTGATAGATGGAACAGATAAACAAGGTTTGTTAGTTGAGATTCCATATCTAAAATAAGCTTCTCTGAAACAAAATAATATGTTCACAAGACTTTCGGATGTGATCCAAATTCCGCATTGTAAATTAAATTTTACCTAGTGACCTAAAATATGTTTTATCATCCGAATTGTAATGTAGAACTTACAATGTATTTTGACTAATGACCCAAGATATACTCTATCATCCGAATTCTGCCAGTGACTAAATATTGCATGAAAAATGATAGAATGATAGAGAGTTACGTCTGCTAGAAATTCAACGTGAAAAAAAGTTTGGAATCACTTTGGTCCATTACGTATCTCAGTGATAGAATCGCTTTCTAAGAGCAAGTCTAATGGAGACACATGTCACGTGAATAGTTAAAGTCAGTTTCTCACCGTGGATAAAAGGTTTTTCGGGGATGGTTCGATTGGACAAACCCCAAGTAGAGCTGATGTTCCGTCCAATTTGAGTCGTTCATTGGTTAAACTAAAGTCGGTAGTCCATGGGTTGGTTGACAACGGCTATATATTTTTAACCGTGGCCCAATGGCTATATCTCTATTCTACCTACATAAATCTCCTCTCATCGATGAATCAACATACACTCGATCCATTCTATTTATTTTCATTTTTTTTTCCACGAGAATTTATCTAATCTTTTTCAATATATTACTTGTTTCTGTTGTAGGGCTTTAGCCCACGGATGTGTGGTCCGTAGCTAGGGTTCTCTTCCTATTGTATATTGATAAGCACGAAAGTGCCACATTTTATACCCATATTTATATTCGCTAGGACTCATATTTTGTCTAATAATAATATTTTAGTGCTTTTGTAGAAAGTACGAGCGAATCCGATCATCCGGATGATAAATGGCTAAACAAAGCTATAACTACCAAAGAAACTACTCACGGGTCACGGCAGCAGACAGAGACATTGATCAAATGTTGGTGCCATGTTAGTTCTCATCCGTGGCACCAAAATTAGCTATTTCACGTCCTTGGATAATCGTCCACATAATGATGAGACGTGGATCATTCTCAACCACATATGTTTGTGGTATATTCATCGTTCACCTGAACGAAATGAATTTTCGTCTCCCATGTCAAGCTGGTGATATTCTGAACAAAAGAAAAGGGGAACTGAAGTCTCGTGTGGCGTTGATGGAGGAAAGAAAGAAGCTGTTGCTATCAATTGGGGTTCTTGCTGTGATCTGAAGATGGGTTTGTATGGGTCCTTGGATAATCGATTTGCAATCGGTGGTGAAGATGAATTTGGCCTGAAATGATTTTGATGGGGTCGTGGTTAATGGGTATTGTGTGGCGACTGATACAGTTCTTGAGATGTAGATGATGGATGAGTTTGTAGGTTGAACTGCAGGTCAAGAAAACATAAAAGGAATTGATAGATGGGGTTAGTTTGCGATCTGGAATTGAATGGGAATTGAGTTTGTTGTTGATAGAAAAGGAACTGCAGGAATTGGGAGAGAGTGAAGGCATGGCCGGATGGGTTTAATTGATGTTCTTGAGGAGCGATTGTGCTCGATAGGTGATTGCAGGTAGCGTTAGTTGTTGTATAACAGCAATGAATAATGAGAAAGAGGATCTGCTATGGGTGTAGACGGCAGTGGTAGTTTTTATTAGCATCTTCAACTGTTGAAACAGTCGAGGGAGCTAGAGTTGCTGCTACAGTTTAATGACTCCTACTGTTGTTTATGGAGACGAATTAAGAAAAACGATGGTGTACAGAAATGATGTCTGCTGGTTCTGAGGGTATTGATGGAGCAAAGAATCGATGGTGGCTCGATGCTGTAATGTGGGATATTGGCTAGACTGAAGAGAGGTAGTGTTGTAGTTGTTGTCGGTCTAGGTACTGGCATGAATTTGGAAGAAGCCGGTGCTGGTTTGCTGTGATAATGAATTGGCATTGTATATGGCATGCATCTTGTTTGCAAGAAGGCCTAGAATAAATTGGTGTTTTATGTGTTTGAATGAAGTATTCCATGGGTGTTTGCTGGAATTGGTTTTGAGTTGAGTCTGTGTTGATTGAACTGTTGCTACCTGATGGCATTCGATGGATTGGGATCGTGTGGTGGCTGTATTGAAAATTGTGGACAGTGGTGGTGATGAGAATTGGTTGGTCAATAGACACAGGAGGTGATGGAGTGGATCTGCTTGTGGTATTGGGTTCTATCTAAATGAGTTTTGCAAGCTAATTGAAGTCGAATTGCTGATGTGAAGAAGAGCAGTTACAACAAGTAATGGTTGTGCGGTCGATGGCCAGCTCGATTCCTGTGGGGTTTGTTCTCTGTGTATCGATGGAATTTGTTGGTAATTGATGCTGGTGATGACTGGTTTGTACTTCAACTGCCAGGCACTCGAATGCAAGAAGGCAGCAGCGAATCTAGGTGCTTATGCAGGTGATAATTAGATGCGTTTTGAAATGGCTGAGCTGCGCAGCCAGTGGGTGATTGAGACAGATGAACAGACGGTTGGTGCTGAGACGAGATGAAGAATGGAACTGGTGATGCAGGTGGTGACTAGACGGAAAGAAGCTATCAAGCTGAAGTGTGTGTCCAGAATTTAGATGACCAGGGAGAATACCAGTGGTGCGGTGGTTGTATTTGGGTGCAAATCGTATTGAGTTTGGGGTCAATTGAGAAACAACATGGCAACAACGAGCAGATTTGGGGGGTTTTAGTTTGGCAGTCAACAATTTAATGTACTATGCTGTTGATCGAGGTGAATTGGGACTAAGTTGTTGTTGCCGGTGAAGCAAGGTGTTCTAGATGGTCAGGGACGAACAGATTTGTTGGTGGTCAGATTTTGGAAAGAATTTGGACGTGGGCTGAAGCCGGTGTTGGACTGGGCCTAGGCATATTTGCTCGGTCTCATGTTTAGACCTCACAACATCTATAAAGAAAGGGGGGGAGAGAATAGGGAGATGTTTAGAGCATCAAAAAGCCGAGAAAAAGAAGTTACAGGAAGCTGCTGTTTTCTGCTGGTGAAGAAGGTACGAAGAACATAAGACCCTCAAAGACCATCGTTCTTCAACAGTGCTAGTGACGGTATTTGCTTATCGTTTCCTGTAACAACTGATTTTGTAACAAATATAAGTGTTACAAAACCCGGTATTATCATTTTTTTTCTCCCATTTCATCATTTGTGAACCATTTTTGAGCATTAATAAAGATGAATTTTGAGCATGTTTCCATGATAATGATGAGCTAATTCTCGCGTAATCAAGGCACGGAGGAAGCTATTGTTGCATGAATAATTGGTAATTATTATACTTTTCTCTAATTTGCATTTTATAATTCACTGAAATCACTGCTTTGCAGAATTTTAATTGTTTGCATAATTTTTCTTAATTAGTTGTGATTCAATTAGATAGGTTATACTTTGTTTAGATAATCTATGCTTAAGGGATACAATTAATGTTTGAGAATATGTTTGATTATTTGTGAATTAAGAAAAAGAGATTTTAAAAATAATTAGAGTTTTGGAATTTTTACCATCATTCATTCATGTGTAATAGTGGAATCTAGTGTCTTGGTTATTTTCAATCTAAAAAAAAACAAATTTGGATTTAAATTTTCTCTACTTTTAGTTTAAATAAGTCTAAAATCAATTGCTTTCACAAGTCTCACGAACCTTTTACTACAACAAAGTTGAAATCACAGCATATATAAAGGATTATATCTATGTAACACATACTAACTCTAATCAATGAAAATTCTTTTCTTTTATTAAAAAAAATGCGGGTACCATAGTAGCAACCGATTTCCATAGGAAGGTCATACTTTATTAGCAAGAAAAACTTTGCCTAGCCAATTGACTATCTTATTCAGTTGAACTTTATCCATTGTCTTCACTCATGGAATGAAAAGTACATCATTTCCACGAGACAAAATTCTTTAAAGCACTTGAGATATATCTGGATGAAAAGAAAAATCATTTCCCCCCGAACCGTAACATATGCTCTAAAATACTTAAGTTTGAATCTTATTTTTGTTACGTAATAAGGCCACACCACTTATTAAATATCTCAGTTTATGCATTAAAAAAGAGGAGATCATACCTAAATACATAATTTAAGAGAGGTCCCCAATCTATTACAAATTTTTTTTAATTGCTTTAAAGACCTTTTTAAATATAAGAGACTTAATGTCTAACTGATAAATTTTTTTTCCTCCCATTAACTTAAGGAATATACACTAGTTATTTAACTAATTCCTTATAATATAGTGTGACTACGATAATTGGATCATCGAGTGAAAAACTGCTCAAACTTTGTTGCCAAGACGGAACAAAGATTAAAAGTCACAAAAACTCTATATATCCCGAGAGCTAATCACGCCTTGTTAATTTCCAAAGAAACCCATGCAAATGGATATCATATGGAAACTCATTTTGATGAGAATGTAATTGGTTGCATCTTTTATCATCTTTAATGAATGTGGAAGAAAGCATATTCCTAGAGAAATTTTATTATCTTGTATGATTGTAGAAGGATATATATTCTTAGAGAAATTTATGAGTAAATTTGGTGAATTGTAAATCACTAGTATTTGGATTATTCAATCCATATTGACCCCGACGATGAAATGTTGGGAATTGACTCATAAAGGCTTTGACATAATCATAAAGGAACATTGTGTTAGAGCACTGCTCGGTCGAACTCGCAAGCGTTGCTATCTCAAGCTTGTTTGTCAAGTTTAGCCGATCAAAACTATATACTTGATTTCTAGTTTACTTATAGCTATGCCTCGGATTAGGATAGAATGTGTAGTTGAGCTTTAGACTTCACGGCGTTCACCAATTGAAGACGAAGATCTACTGAGGAACTTGGAGGAACTTAATCAACAAAAGGTATGTGGAGACTAAATCTTATCTATCACTCAGAAGTTTATTCTATTCTATCTTCCAATGAGACTAAGTCGTATAGCTATATAGACTTTTACATTATACACATTTGATCTTTCGAGTTGAGTTTATCTCGCTTATCTATTTCTCGAAATATGTGTTGGAAGATTTTTGCTTTAACTATGTTCATCATATTCTTGACGAGTTTAGTTGGAGACAATTTATTTGTTGGAAACTAAATATTAAGTCAAAAGATGATCATGTGAAGATTATCTTGAACATCTTATATGATTTGTATGACACAGTCATTTGATGTTAACTTGGTAAGTTTCGTATTAATCATTCGATCACTTGAAAAATTACTTGAATCTAATGGTATGTGTGAGATTACCATTGTCGTCTTCTAAGGATGTTTCAATGATTGAAATGTGAGTTTAGAACAATTACCCATGTCTGGATACAACATGGTATGCACACATGGTATGATTCGGGTCTGAAACTCTTGTTTGCGTACCTAGTATGCGAACGGATTTACCTGAGAAGGTCCGGAACTCTTGTTTGCGTACCTAGTATGCGAATGGGTTTACCTGAGTTGGGTCTGGGACGGTTGCTCGCGCACCGGGTTTGCGAACCGCTTGACTAGGCTAAGGTTCGGAGCTGCTTTTCGCGTACCTAGTTTGCGAACACAGTGGTTAAGTTCTAAAATCGGTTATGTATGATTCTCATACTCGTGAACTAAATCATTTATGATTTAAGGAATGCAAATTAACTTTTCAAACCGTGGCTTAATGTTCATGAATTGATTCTTGTATAAGTACTTTATACGATTACGAATCAATCTGATTTTTTTTCAATTTGTTCATATATATTTCTATGAGATGGTGAACAATTGAACAACTCTATTTGAAACATAATTAGATTCATTTGATTATCTTTCATGATTGATTGATCATCATATTTGGTCTAGAAGTGTTAGATGAATATGGTTAAGACAAAAGTGTTCATATGGCTAACTTCGGTTAACTGTTATTGAGCCAACTCAATATACACGTTTAGGTATGGTTAATCATATCTAAATATAAGTATATTTCATTTGTGTATAACAAGCTAAGACCGTCTAACGGTGGAGATTGATTTCTTAATTTCTAAGCAGACTTAGCTTGAATCTTAAATCAGGAGTTCATCTAACGGTGAATATTTATTGCTTTGTTACTAAGCATCTTAGCTTTGATTGTAAGCAACCCTGATTTGAAAGGATATATAAGGGAGAACTCTAGCAACTAGAAAACCTAATCACGACACTTTACTGTGTCCTAGTTGCAAACTAGAGTCGATTCTCCTTTAACCTAGGTTTTTCAAAAACCATATTAGGTTAACGACTTGAAGACTTCATTTGTGATTCGTGAAGCCAGATCCAACTATTTTCTCTGTAGTTGTGTATTCTGATCTTACTTGTTCTATTGTATTGAGTTTTATGTTCTCTAAGATTTACTCGAGATTTATCTCCGATAGGTAAGATATAAAAAGTAATCACAACAGTTCTTCGTCTCAGACTCTTGTGATTCCGCAATAACTTTTTTTTCTAATCAGTTGGGTTATTATGAGGTGATTGATTTTATTAGGCTGCTCTTCGGGAGTATAAGACCGGATTATCAATTGGTTCCTGTTCACCTTGATTTATCAAAAGACGGAACAAAAACCGAATAAAGAATATGCATATCTGTGGGAGACAGATTTGTTTATAAGTCCTCAACTTTGGGTCGTAGCAACTCTTAGTTGTGGGTGAGATCAGCTAAGTGAATCAAGTGCGTAGAATCCGGCGTGGTTCTAGAATCGTAAGGAAGACGACTGTACCTTAATCGGTGTGAGATTTGGTTAGGGCTCAACTACATTCCATTCTGAAGTTAACTTGTGGTAGGCTAGTGTCTGTAGCGGCTTAATACAATGTGGTGTTCAAAGATGGACTAGGTACTGGGGTTTTTCTTCATTTGCGTTTTCCTCGTTAACAAAATTTCTGATGTCTGTGTTATTTCTTTTCCGCATTATATTTGTTTATATAATTGAAATATCACAGGTTGTGCACAGTTCAATCAGTTGATAAATCCAACCTTGTTTGTTGGATATAACTTGATTGACGCTTGGGCATTGGTCTTTGGTACCGTCCAAGTTATTTCTCATATCAATCAGGCTCACGTATTTCTATCTGTTCGATTTGCTGATTGTATTAAGAAATAGAGATAAAGCTCTTGGATATATTTCTTGATTGAGTCTCACTTTTAAGTTGGTGCTCTCGGAATTATATTGGAGTTTAGTCCATACAGATTGTTGGACGAATTATTGGGTGTGGTTGTTATACCCCCGCTTTTTCATATTGGTTGTGACATGATGTTTTGTTTTGAAAGGACTCACACGAACATCACTTTATTTGAGTGAACAATACAATGGGAAAAAGATTGACATAATGGGAAGTGACGGCATATCTTACAATAAGTGTTTTATGAAATACTAGATGCACCACCCCTAGTTCCCATCATGCTTTTAAAGTAAGGAAGCACATCACTCATTTTATAAAGTCTATACTAAAAAGGATTGAGACCATCCGAAGATGCAAATGGTAAACAACCTATATTACAAAGAAAACAAGATAATCTAGAAATATATACATGCAGAATGTAGACAATTAAAGTGACTTATGGCTCTGGTGGATGTTTTCACACTTTGGAATAGTTATAGTTCCCAAGAAATGTTGCATTTGGAAAACTACTAGCGCATATTATACATGCAAGGGCTCACCACCCCTTGTAAATGCTAGAGAGTATACATCAAAAGGACTTGATGGTTATTGCATGTTTAATAGGATCAATATAGAGAATCATATACCCCACGGTCTCGCAAAGGCAATCATCAAAGGTCACAGATGGTGCCTTAGGCATGGTTATGCGTACAAACCTACCTTTAACTGCTTAGGGATATGCAATATTAAACGCATCTTCACTTATTCATTTTAGAACCACTATTGGTCAACCATTGTTTCCGTACCAGTTGGTAACTGGATATAAGCTTGACATTTGTGTTCTTACGCATTTTTGGTTGCACTATATATGTGCCATTACGAGTCCACATCGTACTATGATGGGTCATCAAAATGATTAAGTGACTATGTTGGACAAGAATTTCGAACATTTATCCGCAGTTTTAACCTTTTGACATGCATCTCTCAACCGCTGATTTGCGGATATTCACTCAAATGAGACAGTCTTCCCGTCGTTAGGGGGAGACAGGAAAAAGTATTTTCCGAGGGAATAACAGGGAAGCGTGCACAATAATGATATAATTCATAAATAGTTGCTCCATAATTAGAGCAAATGAGTTCGAACCATGCTTTAATTTTGATTAATTTCAAATAAAGAGCATATTCGGCCTAAGCAATCCAGGTAGAACTTAGTTCTTTGACACATATATGGGTATTTGGTGTGGTAGTGCTAACCAACCAAGTGTAAAGCATGTGGTACATATGTGGTTATTTATCACAAAGTGTAGTGATAAGAATGAGGTCTTAAAGTATAAAGAATCACCTTGTGGTGCGAGGTTTCTCACAAACCCCTGGATCACTTACTCTTTTGAACATCATAATGTTCTGTTAATTAGTTTGCTTGGTAATTTCAAAAGAACTTGAAACACAGTAGATGTGGTTATATCTATAGAGATTTAGACTCAAAGATATTTGCAAAAGTGCATGATGACCTTTTGCTTCCCAAGTCAAATGACTCTAAACCACAGAGTGTGTTTGCAGTTACACTGGAACACTCACTTATTGATTGAAATAATCAGGTGGATGTGGTATACCCGTCTAAGTAACTTTTTGATTGGTAAGGGATAAACAATTAAGGTTTTGTGCCATGCGTATTAACTAAGTTCCTGATTCAAAATTATAGCTATCTATATCGACGGTATGGACGTGATAAGTACTCTTAATGGTATAAGATATCTTACAAGCTATTTAAAATCTGAATTTGAGATGAAAATCCTGAGAAATCTCGATCTTATCTATGTTCTGAACTAGAAGACCGAGCTTGTGGTATATTAATCCACCAGCATATGTCCATTGTCAGGAAATTTAACAAGGTCATGCATCATGCTAGCACTCCTATGATTAGTCGAGTTTCAAATGTACATGAATGACCATTTATTCTAAAGGAATATGACGAAGATGTGTTTGGAGATGAAATTCCTTTATCTTAGTGCAATAGACACATTATTGTACTTAAATATTGTACGCTCGACAAAATACAACATCCTCATTTGAAATCATTAGCTAGATATAACTCAGCGCCAACGCAGTGTCATTGGAATGGTATATGGAATGTAACCATATACCTAAAGGAAACTTTTAAAATGTGTTAGTTTATCTCTACAAATACATGAAAAGGTTTGATAACGAAGCTACAATCCGAACAGTTGTTGATTATGAAGGAATAATAAGCTACGTTCCATGGAAGTAATCATGGGGTGTTAGAGCATAGCTCGGTTGAACTCACCAAGCGTTGGTTTGTCATGTTTGGTTGTCATATTTTAGTATCAAAACTCATCTAGATTCGCTTGATTTAATACTAGAGTCAACTTCGTTTAGGTTAGACTAGAAAGTATAGGAATGTTGAGACATACAAGTATTACTCCGAAGACCTGAAGAATAAGAAGAAGTAACGACCACAACGACGACACCATCCTTCCACTTGAGGTTAGTAATACTGACTTGAACTTTTTCCCATTCCTAACGTATCTTTGAAGTTGTGTTATATTGAAAACATAACATGCGAAGTTTGTATATAAATAATACTCTAGTTGATAGACATGATCATAAAAGTATGGTCATAGTATGAAGGAATTACATTACGAAGTATAACGCTTATCTTTTGAACTTCGTATATATGACATCGACATAATCTTGTATATAGTTTTATGATTATGTGTATGGGTTTATGGTGAAGATTTCATCCTAGGAAACGATGTTTTACATCTGTTTAAAGAAAGTAGGTTCGTGAACTTGTTTCATGAATTGAAAAGGGAAATCAATAGGTATATTGATCTGGCTATTCATTGCATATTCTTTGGATGACCAATATGTGTCAGTTGGTAGAACCGATCTTAACTCATGTTATGTATCTTGGTATAACCAATCATAATACCTAGACTTATGATTTGGTATGACCGGTTCTGGTAATTGGTGTAGCCAATCCTAAGTAATCACCATGAGATGGTATGATCAATCCTTGTAATTGGTGTGACTGATCATAAGAGGTTGTGTGACCGATCTTTGTAATTGGTATGACTGATCCTAGTGACTGGTATGACCGATCACAAGTATGTACCATGTTTAGGTAGAACCGATCCATGTGATTGGTATAACCGATCTGAACCCATGTATGTGACTTGGTAGGACTGATCACAACTAACCATTGTGATTTGGTATGACCGATCACATAGTAGTCTTGGAATTTGGTAGAACCAATTATAAACTTGTTTGGATGTGTGGTAGAACCGATTCAAAGATGCGAATCCGTTTTTCCATGAATTACATATTTCCTTCATGAACTTGTGTAGTTTCAGAATTAGGATTTGTTGTGTAAAGATGTCAACATACTTTGGACATGAGCATTAACTCTTATCATTTATTGTTCAAAGATATTCCTTGGTACTCAAGGTGATCCTGTACCGAAATAAATTAAGAATCTTTTAATTAAGGTTTTTTGTTTTTTATGCTTTAATTACCAGCAATTAATGCATAACCCTAGAGAATAAAATTAGTAATGTGCATTTACTGATTGGAGATTTTCTATGAGAGATTTTGGAAAATATTGGACTACATTTATTGGAATTAGGAAAACCGAATTTGGGATTCCATTGCATATCTTAAGAATATTTTCGTTTTTGGAAATTCCTTGTTGTCCAAACAACCTTGGTCTATAAATACCTAAATTTTGATTTCTAGCAAACCATCCAAAAAGCCAGGCAAACTTCATTTTTTGTTGTTTCTGGTGGAGCCGTCTAATCGGAGAGGAAAGTATCCTAATTTGGTGAAATCTCTTATGACCGCTCATTTAAAGACTTCTGTGGGATCAAGAAACTCAACGAGTACCGTTGGTGGGAAACTAGATAATTGCAGTGTTATTAGTTTTCAATTATTGATTCGATTGACTAACGGTTGTTAAAACTTTGATTGTACCTAGTTTGTTTATTCTTGAGAATCTTCTCTTCTGATATAAGATTCACTCAGACTAGATCAAAGTATCGACGGGATCTTTAGAACTGTTGTTAGATCTAAATACATTTTGTGATAATCCATTGTTAACAGACTTCATTCTGTGTGTGATTGATCACAAGAAGATTCAAGTGGTGTTGTGCAGGTATTTGAAGGCAATAGAATATTTGAAAACGAAATAATTCTTATTAGTTTTCGTATCTTGTGGATTTGGTGCACAAGCCTTGATCGGATGGGATCCAACTAGAAACAGTTTATCTTTGATAGATCTGATTGATTAGTTGCGTGAGATCGGCATCACTTTATAGTTTCTCGTTGAGATCTGTATCGATTGATTGCAAATCTAAACTTGACTATTTCGGTAGTTATTGGATAGATTGATCTAACCAGAAAAAAAGAAGATTATTAGATTAAAAATAAGAGCCTTTGTCAACAACTCATCTTATCTTCTAGCAAGATTGATTAGAGTGGTTACCAAACAGATTCTTTCTTTGCTATTTGGGATACGATCCAAAGGACTTGCTATTTACGTGCGTGACTCTAGAAGTCGAAGGCGCAGGGATACTGAGGGAACTAAGTAGCTAGGGGTAGTCTGGTTGGTCTCAACTATACGAAGTTGGTATTTGATTTTGTATAGCGGCTTAATTCTGAGAATATTCAAAACTGGACAAGGTCCCGGGGTTTTTCTGCATTTGCAGTTTTCTCGTTAATAAAATCTTGATATGCCATTTACTTTACTTTTCCGCAGTATAATTGTTTTATTATCAGACCATAACTATTATCAAGTGAATATCAAGTTGTCATATTGTCTCGACTTTGTCCATAGACGATCACACTTGGTATCAGACTTATAGGTTGATAAATAAAAGGTTGTGGTGTATTTGGTGAAATAACGTGGGTCTAACAACCACACCCAATATTTCTCTTAGCAATCTGTATGGACTAACTCCAATATACTTTCAAGAGAATCAACTAGACAGTTAGACTCAATCAGAAGAAAAGTATATCCAATAGTTACATCTCTATTTATCAATTCAATTTGCAATCAAACAAATAGGAATTTGCGAGCCCGATTGAATATAAGAAATACCTTGGAAGGTATCAAAAACCAATATCCAAGTGTCAATCAATTTAATCAACAACCAAAATTTTGGATTCACAATTGATTGAACTTACGCACAACCTGTGATATTTCAATTATATAAAAATATATAATGCGGAAAAGAAATAACACAGACACCAGAAATTTTGTTAATGAGGAAACCGCAAATGCAGAAAAACTCCAGGACCTAGTCCATATTTGAACACCACACTGTATTAAGCCGCTACAGACACTAGCCTACCACAAGTTAACTTCAGAATGGAATGTAGTTGAGCCCTAACCAAATCTCACACCGATTAAGGTACAGTCGTCTTCCTTACGATTCTAGAACCACGCCGGATTCTACGCACTTGATTCCCTTAGCTGATCTCACCCACAACTAAGAGTTGTTACGACCCAAAGTCGAAGACTTGATAAACCAATCTGTCTCACACAGAAAAGTCTATTGAATAGATAAATCTGTCTCCCACAGATAAACCTATGAGTTTTTGTTCCGTCTTTTGATAAATCAAGGTGAACAGGAACCAATTGATATACCGGACTTATATTCCCGAAGATGTTTGTGACTACTTTTTATCTTGCCTATCGGAGAATAAATCTCGAGCAAATCTTAGAGAAGATAATACTCAACACGATAGAAAACAGCAAGATCAGAACACGCAACTACAGAGAAAATAGTTGGGTCTGGCTTCACAATCCCTATGAAGTCTTCAAGTCCTTAACCTACAGGGTTTCGTGAAAAACCTAAGGTTAAAGGAGAATCGACTCTAGTTGCAACTAGTATCACACAGGAGGTGTAGGGATTCGGTTTCCCAGTTTCTAGAGTTATGCTTTATATAGTTTTCAAATCAGGGTTTGCAATCTCAGTTACCTTGGTAAAAAAGCATTCAATATTCATTGTTAGATGAAAACCTGATTAGACTCAAGCTAATATCTTTCAACCGTTAGATCGGACTTAGCTTGTTACATACAAATAAAAAGTGACTTCATTTAGATATGGGTAACCGTACCTAAACGTGTACACCTTGTTGGCTCAACAATAGTTAACCGAAGTTAGCCATATGAACACTTTCATATCAACCATATTCATCTTAACCATAACTAGTTCAAGTGACTCAAATGAAACTAGTTCTAGAGTTGTTCAATTGTTTATATTCTCATAGAAGTATACAAGACACATTTGAAGCAAAATCGATTTTTATTCACTCTAATCAATTCATGAACATTATAGCCACGGTTTGCAAAAGATTGCATTCCTTATTATATAAATGTATTAGTTCATGAATAAACCGATTTTAGAACATAACCCACTCTAGTATGCAAATGGGTACGCATACCTAAGTAGTCGGACTTGGACTGTGTTCGCCAGTATGCAAACGGGTACGCATACTGTCGTACACATCCAAACTTTAGTTGAAACCAGTATGCATACAGGTACGCATACTATAGTACCCGGACTTCAACTGACTTTGCCAGTACGCGTACATGTACGCATACTCTAGCTCCCGAACTTTACCTGACCAACCAGTACGCATACGGGTATGCATACAAAGTTCCGGTCTTGGATCAACACATATGCAAGTACGCATACTGTGCTTATAATCCAATCATGGTTAAGTGTTCTAAACTCCCATTTCAATCATTGAAACATTCTCGGAAGACGGCAATAGCTGTCTCACACAAACTATTAGCTTCAAAGCCATTTTTAAGTGATCGAATGATCAATACGAAACATTCTTTACATCAAATGACTGTCTCAAACAAATCATGTAAGATGTTACAAGGCGATTTTCACATGATCATCTTTTGACTTTCGTCAAGAATATAAGATGAACTTGGTTAAAGCGAAGGCTTACCAACACATATTTCAAGAAATATGTAAGCGAGTTAAACTCAGCTCGAAATATCAAATGTGCATAATCGAAGTCTATATAGCTATACGACTTTTGTCTCAAATAGGAGATAGAGTAGATATACTTTTGAGTGATAGATGAGTTCAAGTATCCACATACCTAGTGGGATCATAATGAAATTCTCATAGAGATACTTCATGACTAAAAGAAAACATATCAACTTTGTTTAGATGCAATCATAAAGTCGAAACTAAATGAATTCATCAAGGAGTTTATAAAGATACAAGAAAAACTCATACAATATTCCACAGCCGCACTCCCCACAGAGATTTGGCAATTAAGCAAAAGTTCAATTAAAAACTATCCCCCATATAATGTCATTCCCGAAAGAACAACAAGAGCGACCTTACTTTCACATGAAAAGAAGAATTTCTTTGGACATTAACAAATTACATGAAACATGAATTTGTATCCATAAAACTCAATTAAATTAACCACAAGAGAACCCATTATTAATTTAATCGGAAATGCTCAACATAAGAGAACTTACGGAGCTACACAGTACTTTCACATAGAAGTGGATCAGGGAAAGACCAATACTGCGGAATATTAAAAGATTCATTCTATTTTTCATCAATATTTGCATAAAGACATATAATAGACTTAATCTTTGCAATCAAAAGTTCATCCTATCTTTATCAATATTTGCATAATGACATAATAGGCTTAACTTTTGACATATATGGGACAATCATAGTTCACGGACGCAAACACACATATCCAGTAAATTTTTTGCAATATATAAAACTGACGAGGTGTCGAACTCGCAAAAATAAATTCCTTACTTCTGTTACACTAACTAGTAGTATACGGACAAGCAGGTTCGTTCCTAAGGGAGAGTTGAGCTAAAGTTGTCAATTCAATTTCTGAATATTAATGCAAATATGAGGATGAGAATGATCAAGGACTCTTTCTCAGTCACGAAACAAGAATCTTATCAATATAGCTATATTTCTGCAATATACACATTACTAATAACCCTAGAATAATTAGTACGCTCAACTATTCCGTTATATCTCCTAAGTTCACCGGACACGGAAGCGCTCGACTACCGGATTATACTCATCAAGTTTCCTAGAAGTACGCTCTCTAGGTGTGATTTAAACATATGCATTAAGTTTCGTGAGATAGGCTATTCCTAGTGAAAAAGACAAAAGCTTGACTCATCTACTAGTGTCATTCAATACATATGGATATTTAACAAAATCCCATCGTCAATAACCACATAGCGCTACTGGTATTAAGAATCTCTAGAAACTTACGGGTCGAAGAGGTCTTAACTAGCAATAAAATTATCCATCAACCATTCAATTTGCAACTTAAACGATTCAAGAATAATTCATAATCATTTTTGGCACGGTAGAGAATGAGCAATAACAATATAATTGCAAGAAAACAAAGCAGTTTAAATATCAATTCGAGTTCATGTTGGGACGTTGAAATCGTCCCTAATCAATATGCAATTAGCTACTGGAGTTCATGGTGAAGAAATAAAACAAATCCAAACAGAAATACAAAACCAAAATAGCTGCAGGTGGAGTTGAATATGGACTGATGATGTTGGCGAACGGTATGGCCTGGTGGTGATAACGGAATGGTGGTGGAGAAGTAGTACTGCTGCTAGCTTGATGCTGTATTGTTGTAGATCCCTGCTGTGTGCTGTTATGGTGAGCTGTTGGTGGTATTATGGACTTGACAGTGGTGGTATATGTGATGGCAGTTAACTGTGGATGGGAACAAATAGCTACTGGGATTTGGAAGTGTTGTTGATGGGGGTATGCAGGTGGTATATGATGGATGAATGTAGTGGAGATGAGGGAGATGGCTGTGGTGGAGATGTGCATGTGATATATGCAGTGATGATTCTGATGGAGGATGGTAATGGAGATGCAAAGGTGGTAAGCTCGCTGAAACTAGAGTTGCGGCAGCTGTACAGGGTATGTCATCTCTTTTGCTGTAGGTTTTAGTCTTCTTTTTATAGCTCATTTTCTTGCTGCGAACTTGCATTCTACGCCAACCCAATTTCCTAATTTATCTCAGCTTTTAAATATACACCTTAATCTCCTCCGTTCACTCCCAAGATCAATGGCAAAAGCTTGTGCTCTTCCGTGTTTTGTTGGCTCATAAACTCTCTTATTCGAATCTGATTGAACCCAAGTCATCTGCCAATTAGTAACTTAGATCCGTGTTGTACTTAGCT
>JAJJMB010010902.1:1031239-1127470 GCA_023531105.1 Papaver atlanticum | reverse complement strand
CGGATTATACTCATCAAGTTTCCTAGAAGTACGCTCTCTAGGTGTGACTTAAACATATGCATTAAGTTTCGTGAGATAGGCTATTCCTAGTGAAAAAGACAAAAGCTTGACTCATCTACTAGTGTCATTCAATACATATGGATATTTAACAAAATCCCATCGTCAATAACCACATAGCGCTACTGGTATTAAGAATCTCTAGAAAATTACGGGTCGAAGAGGTCTTAACTAGCAATAAAATTATCCATCAACCATTCAATTTGCAACTTAAACGATTCAAGAATAATTCATAATCATTTTTGGCACGGTAGAGAATGAGCAATAACAATATAATTGCAAGAAAACAAAGCAGTTTAAATATCAATTCGAGTTCATGTTCGGACGTCGAAATCGTTCCTAATCAATATGCAATTAGCTACTGGAGTTCATGGTGAAGACATAAAACAAATCCAAACAGAAATACAAAACCAAAATAGCTGCAGGTGGAGTTGAATATGGACTGATGATGTTGGCGAACGGTATGGCATGGTGGTGATAACGGAATGGTGGTGGAGAAGTAGTACTGCTGCTAGCTTGATGCTGTATTGCTGTAGATCCCTGCTGTGTGCTGTTTTGGTGAGCAGTTGGTTGTATTATGGACTGGATAGTGGTGGTATATGTGATGGAAGTTAACTGTTGATGGGAACAAACAGCTACTGGGATTTGGAAGTGTTGTTGATGGGGGTATGCAGGTGGTATATGATGGATGAATGCAGTGGAGATGAGGGAGATGGCTGTGGTGGAGATGTGCATGTGATATATGCAGTGATGATTCTGATGGAGGATGGTAATGGAGATGCAAAGGTGGTAAGCTCTCTTAAACAAGAGCTGCGGCAGCTGTACAGGGTATGCCATCTCTTTTGCTGTAGGTTTTAGTCTTCTTTTTATAGCTCATTTTCTTGCTGCGAACTTGCATTCTACGCCAACCCAATTTCCTAATTTATCTCAGCTTTTAAATATACACCTTAATCTCCTCCGTTCACTCCCAAGATCAATGGCAAAAGCTTGTTCTCTTCCGTGTTTTGTTGGTTCATAAACTCTTTTATTCGAATCTGATTGAACCCAAGTCATCTGCCACTTAGTAACTTAGATCCGTGTTGTACTTAGCTGCTGAAATATTCTCCTACTTCTTCTCGAACACTCACCAGATCCATGGTCTAGCTGGTGGCAAGACTGGTTCACACAACTAAATGACAATTGACCTTGAACCTGTGAAGAACTGACCTCTCAGGCCTTTTCTCGAGCAGTTGTGGTGCACAGTCTAGTGCTTCAGAGATGCACTCATCCTTTAACTGTATGATCCTTTCTATTTCCTTCCCTGCAAGCCCAATTTCACACACAACAAAACCCATACATCCATTCATTTAGTAACTCAAATATTTCCTTCAATCTTCCACATGTATTGCCCACTGTCAATGGCAGCAAGCTAGGTTCTTTCTCAACCAATTTCTCTGCCAAATCTCTGTCCAACTCGAGCCAAGACTAATCCTTTCCTTCTGAGATACGTACCACCTGTGTCTTCTCACATTACGATCTCCAAACCCTTCACAAACAGTTACACAACCATGGAAGCAAACAAACTTGTTCTTCCCTGTTTTGTAGCTCGAAATGAAAAAAAATCCACTTGTAATCTTGTATCAGAGCTTCCCTCTTTGTCTAGCTTGGAAACTCCAAACAAACCCGTGGAAACAACACCTCAGGACAATGGTTTGCGGCGGCACAGCATAGTGCAGAAAGAGGAAGAAAATATGTTGTCTGGGTGTTGGTCGACCTAGTTCTGATTTTGAACTAGAATGGGAAAGTGGCAGCCTGTAGTGAACTCTAGTATGCTTTTATAACTCTGAAGCTATTTTGAGTATTTGCCTCATGTAACAATCCATTTTTGACGCATAGACTTCTAGCTTTCACTTCTACCGCCGTCGACTTTTAAAGTCGCCAAGTAACAAAGTAAGCTCTTATTTTCCCTTGTTTTGTATCACATGAC
Source organism: Papaver atlanticum (assembly GCA_023531105.1). NCBI lineage: Eukaryota > Viridiplantae > Streptophyta > Magnoliopsida > Ranunculales > Papaveraceae > Papaver > Papaver atlanticum. Next base: position 1,125,447 of record JAJJMB010010902.1, on the reverse strand, counting down.
TCCGACATCCCTGTAAAATACAAACAAAACATAATATACAAAAATACAAGAGAAAAAACTAAGAAAAGCATACGAAATTGATTATTCAAACGATGTAATTTAGGCTCCTATCAAAAATTAATAAAGATTAATACTGCAAAATCATCTTCCAAATAAACTTTAGAATTTAAATAAATAAATCTAAAAACATTGCAAGATGAAAATCGTTGGCAATAGCTATGTGTACTCACAATAATGGCTATTCCAATCCTTAGTTATCCTTCTTAAAACACAAGAATAAATTCTCATAAGAAGTTTCCTAGACAAAATCAAGTTTCTTTGATAACATCATACCTTTGAAAGGGTCCATCATAAAAGGTATCACTGATATCCTTGATTCTTTTGACCATAGAGACTCCATGTTCATGAGTTAGAACATTAACTTTTCGATCAACAATGCGGGCAAGATGCCTAGCTTTGTCACAGTCCATGATGAGTTACTTCTGATTCCTGATCAAGATCTTTTGATTATCAAGGATTTTGGTCTTACCATCAATAAGCTGATTTATTTGCAGTTGAAGATTTGCAAATTCGACCTTAGAGTAATTCTGAAAAAGAATTAAATCCTTGGCAGATTCTCCAATCCAGGAGTTGTACTCTTTCCTTTCAATCATCTTTTGCAAGACAAGTTCTTGAACTGAATCGCATCCTTTAATGTCTTCTTTCATCTCAAGATTCACTACTTCTTGAGGTATTGAGGAGTTCTCCATTTTTCTTCCCCTTTTTCTATGAATTATTAGGGAAGGCAGATTCAGAATATATGTTTACGAACAAGAGAAGGACACCCTTGTTATGGAAACCCTAAAACTCCCAAGAAAGACACGGACGTTCGTGGACTGGACGTGAAAGGTTAATGGATCAGGAAAGAACCAAGAAAAAGAAATACTCTTTGTTTTCATATATCTCTTACACCCATGACTCAATAACTAAAAGAAAATAATCAGAGCACAAGGAAGAGATATACAAGTTACAGGAAGTCAAGAAATGACTCAACCTCCACAAAAAGAGAAAACAGATAAATCAAACACAGGACAAATGGTAACTTACAGTAGACTTGAGCATCTCGCAAATGTCATTCTTGTAACTCTCAAGTTAGACACAAGAATGTAATTACCTAGAGCTAGGTAGTAAAGTGAGATGTAATCCCACCATGTGTATTGAGAGATGAATTGTAAATACCATTAGAGAGTTTGAATATAGTATTTCTTACCTTCCTTTGGATATTTCTCATTCCAGAAGAATTCGACATAACCTTTTTAGACAATCCATCAGAGGAAATTTTCTGAGGAATAAGTCTAGGACCTCTAGAAATTTGTTCTAGAGGATTAGAAGATAGAGATCTCTACCTTCTAGACTTAGATTTACCAGACTTATATTCAATAGCACTGGGAACGCGTAAGTTTGTAGTGCACAAACTAGCACCATTAAGATGGACACGATTCCAGTGGTGATTTCTAGAGGAGTGACTCTGGAGACCTTGTGCATGAGAATTATGGTATTCTGACGGACTGAAATTCATTGTAGATATCATCAGACAATTCACTCTTTCGACAGCAAAAAGAAGTAGATTTTGAAGCTCAGAAATCTGTTTCTTTCTAGCAAAACAATGAGAATCATAATGATTTCTTTTCCCACAGAAGGAACAGGTTCATGGACGAGAAACATCGGAAGAACCCTGTTTTAAATTAGTAGCCTTATTAGAAGACTGCAAGACATGTGAACATTTCTTAATAGATGCTTCTTTTGAAGTATTTTTCTTCATGTACAGTGATCCCTTATGAGAATTAGAGATTGGCACGGAAGAAGATTTACTCAATAAAACAGATTTTTCCCTTTCCAAGGATTTGCACTTTTTCTGGGCTAAAAGCAGAGATGCAACCAGTTTCTTTTTTTCAACACGAACATTGTTCAGATCTGATGAATGAGTCTCGATCAAACATTTTTCTCTAATTGAATTTTCTTTAACAATATCCTCAAGAGTACTAATCTTTTCACGTTGTAGAGTAGTTTCTTGAACAAGTTTTTCGATATTGTTAGAGAAGGACTCAATGATGCTATAGAGTTCCCGTTCTGGACTAAGAGACTTCTAAAGTTCATCAATGAGCTGATCATGTTTTTCTTCAAGAGACATAATCTTAGCTTCTTGAAAATCAATGAACTCAACAGATTTTTTTTGAGTTCTGGTGAGTTCCATTTCAGTTTCAGACATAGTATTAAATGTCATATCAGAGGGAATGTTATCAGAATTTGATAGCAAAGACTTCTTACCTCGGGATTCGGAAGAATCTACTAAGGATTTATCCTTGGAGGTAAGACCAAAACATTTAGTATAATCAAACCTTTTGGAACACATTTCTAAGTGCGCGAGTTGAGATAAACAACTATCCACACAAATCATATTGCCATAAACAAAGACTTATGAGGTCTTAAATGTGTTTGCCTACTCTGATACCAATTGAAAAAGCGGGGGTCTAACAACCACACCCAATATTTCTCTTAGCAATCTGTATGGACTAACTCCAATATACTTTCAAGAGAATCAACTAGACAGTTAGACTCAATCTTAAGAAAAGTATATCCAATAGTTATATCGATATTTCTCAATTAATTCTGCAATCAAACAAATAGGAATTTGCGAGCCCAATTGAATATAAGAAATAACTTGGACGGTATCAAAAACCAATATGCAAGTGTCAATCAATTTAATCAACAACCCAAAGGTAGGATTCACAATTGATTGAACTTACACACAACCTGTGATATTTCAATTATATAAAAATATAATGCGGAAAAGAAATAACACAGACACCAGAAATTTTGTTAACGAGGAAACCGCAAATGCAGAAAAACCCCGGGACCTAGTCAAGATCTGAACACCACACTGTATTAAGCCGCTACAGACACTAGCCTACTCCAAGTTAACTTCGGACTGGAATGTAGTTGAGCCCTAACCAATCTCACACTGATCAAGGTACAGTCGCGTTCCTTACGCCTCTGAATCCCAGAAGGACTCTACGCACTTGATTCCCTTAGCTGATCTCACCCACAACTAAGAGTTGCTACGACCCAAAGTCGAAGACTTGATAAACCAATTTTTCTCACACAAAAAAGTCTATTGAATAGATAAATCTGTCTCCCACAGATAAACATATGATTTTTTGTTACGTCTTTTGATAAATCAAGGTGAACAGGAACCAATTGATATACCGGACTTATATTCCCGAAGAACAGCCTAGAAATATTAATCACCTCACAATAATCTTAATCGTATGGTAGCGAAACAAGATATTGTGGAATCACAAATGATGAGACGAAGATGTTTGTGACTACTTTTTATCTTGCCTATCGGAGAATAAATCTCGAGCTAATCTTAGAGAAGATAATACTCAATACGATAGAAAACAGCAAGATCAGAACACAAACCTACAGAGAAAAAAGTTGGATATGGCTTTACAATCCCAATGAAGTCTTCAAGTCATTAACCTATAGGGTTTCGTGAAAAACCTAAGGTTAAAGGAGAATCGACTCTAGTCGCAACTAGTATCACACATGAGGTGTGGGGATTCGGTTTTCCAGTTGCTAGAGTTCTCCTTTATATAGTGTTCAAATCAGGGTTTGCAATCTAAGTTACATCGGTAACAAAGCATTCAATATTCATCGTTAGATGAAAACCTGATTAGACTCGAGCTAATATCTTTCAACCGTTAGATCGAACTAAGCTTGTTACACACAAATGAAAAGTGGCTTCATTTAGATATGGGTAACCGTACCTAAACGTGTACACCTTGTTGGCTCAACAATAGTTAACCAAAGTTAGACATATGAACACTTTCATATCAACCATATTCATCTTAACCATAACTAGTTCAAGTGACTCAAATGAAACTAGTTCTAGAGTTGTTCAATTGTTTATATTCTCCAGAAGTATACAAGACACATTTGAAGCAAAATCGATTTTGATTAACTCTAATCAATTCATGAACATTATACCAACGGTTTGCAAAATATTGCATTCCTTATTATATAAATGTATTAGTTCATGAATAAACCAATTTTAGAACATAACCCACTTTAATATGCAAACGGGTACGCATACTATCTTACACATCCAAACTTCAGTTGAAACCAGTACGCGTACTCTAGTACCCGGACTTCAACTGACTTTTCCAGTACGCGTACAGGTACCCATACTCAAGATCCCGGACTTTACCTGACCAACCAGTACGCATACGGGTATGCATACTAAGTACCGGTCTTGGATTAACACATATGCAAGTACGCATACTGTGCTTATAATCCAATCATGGTTAAGTTTTCTAAACTCCCATTTCAATCATTGAAACATTCTCGGAAGACGACAATGGCTGTCTCACACAAACTATTAGCTTTAAAGCGATTTTCAAGTGATCGAATGATCAATACGAAACATTTCGAGTCTACATCAAATGACCGTCTCACACAAATCATGTAAGATGTTACAAGGCGATTTTCACATGATCATCTTTTGACTTTCGTCAAGAATATAAGATAAACTTGGTTAAAGCGAAAGCTTACCAACACATATTTCGAGAAATATGTAAGCGAGTTAAACTCAGCTCGAAATATCAAATGTGCATAATCAAAGTCTATATAGCTATACGACTTTTGTCTCGAATAGGAGATAGAGTAGATAGACTTTTGAGTGAAAGATGAGTTCAAGTCTCACATACCTTTTGTTGATGAAGTTCCCCAAGCTCCCCTTAGTAGTTTTTCGTTTTCAATTGATGAACGCCGTGAAGTCTAATGCTCAACTACACTTTCCTAATCAGAGACTTAGCTATAAGAAGACTAAAAATCAAGACTTATAGTTTTGTCAACTAAACTTGACAACAAGCTTGAGATGGCAACGCTTGCGAGTTCGAACGAGCAGTGATCTAACATTTGAGTACCCTCGTCTTTTCATGGGGAGATGTGGTAGACTTATTTACTAAACATTACCAAAATTCACTTTCGTAAACACACATGACTAAAGGAATTGTCTAGACACTCCCTTGAATGGAAACAGGAAGAGATGACGACATCAGGGGGAGGACCCAAGGATATGATATCGACATAATTTACTTCGAATTGTGAAGGTTTATTGTACACTTTTTCCCTTCGATTGAGGATATTTTTTCCTATAGGGTTTTTGTTACTCGATAAGGTTTTTGGCGAGACAATGTTACAAAACACCAGGCATATGTTGAATGCTGAAGACCGCATTGATATTACTTAAAATATCTAAACAAAAGAAATGATGTGCGACATTCTTTTAAGCGTTATAATACAGTCAACAACAACAACGATGTCTTTAAAGCATTTCAAGTCAATAAAGTAAAGTCTAGAGAAAATGTGGCAAACTTATTTACTAAGTTTGTAGTAGGGTAAAAACTGATTCTGCTGAAAATGGTAAATTGGGTGTGACGCCGAGAAATGAATCTAAACCCTAAACAAATGTACTGCACATGAGTACTTTAGATTCGAGAGATCAATCTGTAAAATTCTGGCCTAAACCAAGAAATGGCCATTCCAGTCTTGCTTCGGTCACAAAATGAAGGTGAAGGGTTGATCTTAGTGAGGGAAGCAAAGAAGGTGTTGAGATCAGAATGATGAACTATGAAAGTGTGGTTATTTTAAGACTTGTATCAGAATGTATAACCTGCTTGCAGAATGTAAGCTATAAGTTCTTGGTGTTTTCTGGATACTTGTGTTAATTAACTCCTTCTTTTTTTTTGAAATGGATTGAAAATCAATTTATACAAGTCATAGTCGAACACACCCTGATCTCATAGGAAGTGGAAATAGTTAAGTGACGGAGAAGTGGGGATCGTGTAAAATGATGAAAACCACGTCCCTACTATGAGGGGAAGAATGGTCAGCTTTACACCCACTACTTCTCTACTGCCACTAACTGTCCGCCTTTCCAGAGACTTTCTCATAATGAGCGTGGTGCACGCCGTACGATGTAAACCGCAAGACCAATACCATGATGAACATCCCCCAGTTTGTGACATATTTGATGTCTCAAGTACTTTGTAGAAAATACATAGCAAGATGTTGAGTGGGTCTTGCCTGCAAGACCTAATTACTTTGACCAATAACGCGCAAGCTAAGAGGCGGGCGGTTATATGTGACAAGTCAAGTTGTGAGACTTACCGCAAAAATAGCATGCAATGTTCTTACCTTAAATAATTAAGTTATTTATGAAATCGATATTCATAAAATATCATTTGCAATCGATGCTTGTAAAGCATCTCTTTTAAACAAGAAGCTCAAAATAATCGATGCTCATGAAGCATCGTTGTATAGAGCCCGTCATAGTTGGTCGCGGAATTAACGGTCTTAAAAAAAGCGCGACCGTCCATCTTTGGGCAGCTGCTAGAAGCCATCTATGTAAGTGAGAGATGAGGTGGTCGGTCCCTATAGGAGAACGATGGATGGTAGCCATCTTGATATCCCATTGTTTGGCCTAAATTGGATTTATACCGGTTAAATCAGCTAGCCAAGTTGGATGGTTGATATGATTTGTGGTAGTTATTGATTGCCGCTGAATTTTTTTAAGACTTTTGTAAGCTGCGTGACTAGCCTACTTTGGCCAATGATTCGGAGCGTGGCTCGTAGGATAGAAGCAATGTGATTGGTTGTAGCCAAAGACGGGCCGCCGGTGAACATAACAGCACCTTATTTGTCGACCTAAATTAGATCTAAGCCGGCCAAGTTGGATGGTCGTGATTAATTTAAGACTGCCATGGGCGGTCTTGACCTAATTAAGACCCTTTTCAGGCCGCTCGACTAGCCTACTTTGGCTAGGAATTTTTGAATGCTGGTTGCGGGCTAGGAGAATTCTTAATGGCTGAAACAACAGAGGGCCCGTCGGTGAGTATCGTGGAACTTATTTTGTCGCTCCAGGGGGAGGCTAAGTTTGATAAATCGGCCGGCCAAGTTGGATTGCCGTGATCGTTTCAAGATTTACATGGACAGTCTAGATTCAATTTCTTAAGAAACTAAGCACATTGACCAGCCAACTTCCATGTTTAATTAAAAGTGTACGCTGCGGATTTAAAGCAATTTGATTGGCCAGTGGGAAAGAGGGGTCGGCACAGCAAGATAAGGTATGGCCGGTCATCCATGGGAAGCGCCAGCTAGGGCAAACCAAGCGGCGCGGCTGCGCCCCTTTTGCTGCTACCTTTATGTGCCGCAGTTTCCCTTTATTTCTTGTTTTCCAATTTTAGTAGGATTCTGCTCCTACTAGTTCTATGATGGATCAGTTTCCTAGTTTTCCTAGGTTTAGTCTTGACCAATAGGGATCGATATATTGCGCAAACCACAAAAAACCTAATTTTCGTAAATTGATAAAATTAGGATAGAAAAAATTGAATTTTGCGAGATGACGCAAAATTAATCAATTTTTGTGAGTTTTGTGCGTTGATACAAAATCACTAATTTTTATCTCAGAGAGCATCGCGGCTTGCGTGCCTCTGATTAGGTATTTTTGTGCACATCTTAATCCTGACACTTCGGGAAACTCATGTTGCTCAGCTGAGAACGAACATTAGTTGTCATATCATGTCAATATTAAGAGTTCGGCTGGGAACATAGCATAGTGAAAATACACAGCAACCATGCATTAGTAATAATGCAGGCGGGAGATTAATAAAATTTACAGAATACCTGGGATTTTTGCAACCAACACCATTCTAAATAAATTTCATATATAAGTATACTAAATTGCTCAATATATATGTAAGCAAAGAGGTGTAGGCACTCATTACTTTTAAATGGCTCCATTTCTTTGCAAAATAATAGCACATTAAATATAGGGTTTTACGATTTTAGCCTTGAACTAAAAACCACCATCAACATTAAGTCCCCTGCTTAGTACGTAACAGTGACATTGTTGCGGGGTAAGCACTAGATGGTGACAAATGAAAATAAAGTTTATGAGGCAGAGTCGACAGATGTTACCAGGAGAGAGGTCTCCCTGGAACAGGACACGTCCACGAGGCATCATGGTGAGCATCAGTCGTCCTCCTAGCATGTTGATATATGTTGGTCCCAGATAGATCAAGTAAACGGCCGGCTGAGATCTCAAAACGTATTCCAAGCCTGTATATATGGGAAGATAAGGAATCCTTTCCTTTCCCGGATCCTGCAAACTCGTAAGATATAAAGGGGAACACTTGGATCCTTCTTCTCATGCCAATCACCACAAAGTTGTATTTTTCTTCTGTCTTCTGTTGGCAGGTAAGTGCATCGTTTTTCGTTTTTTTTATATATATCGCATTAGCTGCTGATACATCTGTGATTTCATGTCTTTCGCAGCATATGATGAGAACTTCTAGCGACGATTATTCTTTTAGCCCTTCGGAAAAGAATTTCAGAACCGACAAATCCAGGATGACCCTGTTCGAAGAAGTATTGGCTAAAATAGATCATCCGTTTCGTGAAGCTAGACGGACCATACAAGGTATGTCCCTTGCACATCTAAGCATCGTTCGAGAACGCATTCAAGCTTTCTTGGCTTCGGTCAGCATGGAGGAAAAGTGGAGACGCGATGAAGCATCTCAGTCAACGAGTGCCAGAGCTGAAAAATTTGCTTATCGACTAAAGCGACGGAAGGTGGAGCATGAGCAACTCCTTGGTGAACATGAACTTCTGAATAAAAATGAATACCCTATTCATAACGGCATCATAATCCTCGACTCTGATGCGGATGAACCCTATCGTGGGGAAAACCCTCAAGAGGTTGTTGAAACAGTTTCTAAAAAGGATTTTTATACAGCTTCCGAAGAGGATGCTGGAGCAGCTTATGAAGAGGAGGGTGAAGCAGTCTCTGAAGGGGATGTCAGGGTAACTTGCGAAGAGGATGATGGAGCGGCCTCTGAATAGGATGTTGAATCAGCTTGTGAGAAGGAGGTTGAAACGGCTTCTGGAGAGGATGTTGATGAAGGGAGCGTTAATCCTGGTGTTAATGCAGATAATTAGATTTTTCGCTTTGTGATTTCTTTTTGTAGATAAGCATATTTCTCGTAGTTTGCGGATGCTTCTTTGATATTTCAGTAGCCCTGCTTCATACCGCTGGAGCCAGGGCCTCTTCGAATAACAGTGTTTTTTTTTTAATTTAATCATGTTGCTTTCATGATTTCTTTTTGTCTCTTGTTGGATGAATGAGTGAAACCTCTAGAGATTAAAAAATCTAAATTCACAAAATATCTAGTAATACCTTGAAACTTCAAATGTAACACGTCTCATGAGAATTGTTGTAGAATCCAAAAATTCGACGCCTGGATGTGAGCGTCTTGCCTGCTGTCGTACAGCTCCATCGTAACATTTATCTTCTGAATTCCACGATTGGTACTTTGATTTTGAAACTGAAGCCTTCCAAATTCATTTAGATAGCACAAAACGATAGCTGACAAGACTGGAAGATTCGTACTTTATTCTCATGAGATGAGGTGTCGTCTCTGCAATGATGTTTAATACATGTAACCCTAGCAACAGCAACTCTGAAGTAAAGGAAACAACAACAGTGGTTGAGGATTCGGCCGCGAACTTGGTATTCAACTTTCCATTTGATGTTCCCCTGGTAAACATTGGAGAATTCGATGCTACTGACAAAAAATGATCGTCACAATCAAAAGGTGAAGAGTTGCATCAACCTGGTAAAGCGTGTAAGGAGGATCTTGTTTTTCACTGGATGAGTCAGGTGCAGGGAGTGTCATCTGACTATGCGTGAGATTTTTTTTTTTTTGAATTTCATGTCCCTCGGTTTTATTGGAAAATTAACATAGGAGTTGAAAGCTGCAAATGATGGATGCGTTTTCTGGGAAGGATGCGCTAGCTGATTTCCCTTGAATGCTTTTATTCTCTGTTCAGGACTTTTTTCATAGATGCTTCAGAAGATAAGAGATGATTTGATTTTCTGATTTTGAATGAGCAGGTAATTACTTTGTGAGGATTTTGAGTTAATTTGAGATTTTGTTTTTTGAAATGATTCATGAGTAATTTTCTGAAAGAAATGATAATTGGATTAAATGATAAATTGAAATCCTAATCATGAATGCAAGCAGTGCAATCATTTTGGAGGAATTACAAATATTGCATGAAAAAGGGAAATGCTAGAGGAAATACTAAAGGAAATGCTAGAGGAAAAAGGCGACATGACATCTTAGGCATAGAAAGGTTTGAGCCACTTGGCGTGTATTACTATGCCTTCTAGTTTGTCAGCATTGATGAGCTTGCAGTAGCCTCCCAAGATAACTTCTTCCACTACGTATGACTCATATTTTCCTTCTGGGAAATCAGGTTGAGTAGTAATCATCACTACCATATCTCCAACTTGAAAGGGATTTGGGTGTTGCATAGCTACTTGATTCTTAGATTCATTATCTTTGACTAAGACAGCTTCCAAACACTTGATAAAATATTTGAAAGGACTAGCATCTCATTCACATCTCCTAGTGACAGCTGGGTTGATAATTGGATCGAGTCCCCAGGCCTTGACGGAAGGAGGAGTGACTGGTTGTAAAAAAAGGTTGTTCAATAAGACTTACTTGTGTTCGGAACCTGCGAACAAATGCTGATGCACCTTCTCCAGGTAGTTGTGTCACATTTGCGAGTTATCGATATGGCAGCAAGTAATCTTCAGGGTTGGACGGCTTGTTGGAGACCCTCTCAGGTACAGACACTGGCAAAGGACATACTCCTAGCTTCGCTTTGTTGTTATGTATCCATGAGCGCCCCAAGACCATATCATAATTTGGGTATTCCTTAACAATATGAAACTTGGCGTGTGTTAAGGCATCTCCTACCTTGATTTCAAGATTAATGCATCCGTAAGCATCTTTGGACTCTCATCCTGATTTTTTGATCACAGTTGGTGATAAGCACGTAAGTGTGACGCATTTTCACCCATAACTACATTATCTAGGACTCATTTTATTTCTAATAAAGTTGTTTTAAGTCTTTTCTAGGGAATAAGCTCTTGCGGATAAATTGGCTCGAAAAGTGGTGTTTACACCCCCAGGATAAAGTACTAAAGGCACCCTAGAAATGCACCGGAGGAACCCCGAAAAAAGTGTTGAAAACACCACAGAAAAATTACTAAAGGAACCCCAAGGGACAAGTGTTATTCGGACTCCAGCAACGGATAAGGGGCGACCATGGATAAGGGGTGACTTTCTTCCCAAATTCAAAAAATATTTTTGGCGGGAAAATATTCCCTTTCACTGGCAGATTTTCAGTCGGATTTTTGGAGTAATTTTAGGTAGACTAAAGGGCTGGAATTGGTTGGGATTGTTCCTAGAGGATATAAGAAGCTAGTATGGGTGTTATTTCCGATATAAATTGGCTTAATAACGTGTTTAAATCCAAAACAGTGGACACAAGTTTTCACAGGTTCAAGTGAATTTGACACGAGTTTGAGGCGTGTAATGCATGAGTTTCGAGTGTGTTGCACTACAAAGATGCTAGAAGAAGATAAATAAGGAAGGTTGACAGCTGAGAACGCGTGGAAGATCAAAAAATTGAAATTTTGGTCGTAGAGAATAATAGTGATAAATGAAGATTATTTGGGAGATATGGCATGATTAAATGAGGATTAGGAGTATAAATAGATTTATAGAGGTACAAGGAAGCGGGGTTGAGAGTTTGGGGTCGAGGGGAGAGCTCAGGAGGCGTGAATCAAGAGTTTTCAGAACTCTGTTGCTGCTGCTGCTTCTCGTGAAGAACAGGGAAACATCGACGGTTTCTTCATCCGTCGTAACGGTTTCTTCAACTGGTTGTAACAGTTTCTTCAACTGGTTTGCAGCATTTATCTTCATTGTAACAGTTTCTTCATCCTCTTCTGCAACATTTATCTTCGGATTTGTAACGATTATCTTCATCATAACAGTTGAGAGTTGAAACAGTAGGTCTGTAACGCACGTGTGCTGTTGCAGATTTCCTGTTTCATTATTTTCTCTTCTTGTAAACACTTTTTGAGCCATGAATACATAATTTGAGTGTGTTTTCGACATGATGAGTTAAACCCCAACACTTGGACGACGGAGGAGGCCGAACTTCGTACATGGGTAAAATTATTTTATTCTTTTTTATGACTTTTGCACTAATATTAATTGAAATATGATTTTGATTAATTAGTTATTATTTTATTAGATAGGTCATGCTTGCTTAGATGTTTGATGTCCCATGCTTACGATTTATAACTAATGTTTTTAGAATCTACCTTGGCAAAAATAAGAGTCCATGTTTACATTTCTTGAGCTAAAATTGTTGAGAATAAATAATTGAACCTTATGTTATGAAGATAGGCCGAATCCTTAGTTCCAGTACCTCTTGCACCATTTGTAATATTATTGTATATTTTTATTAAATTTAAAAACTCGAATCTTCACAAGTCTTAGAGTTCGAATCATTTTTACTACAACTTCAAAATCACATCAATTTTTGGCGCCGCCGACGCGGATTTGTTTTTAGATTTTAGAGTTTTTAGATTTTTATTCTTTTGTTCTTTTTTACGTTTCTTGGGTATTTGTCTTTTTGTTGCAGGTTTTGAATCAAAGAGGAATTGGAGACAAAGACCTAGGGGAATAAAAGCTAGACAAAGCGAAAAGAACGGAGAAAAGACGAAGATATTTTATTTTATTTTTTTAATTAGATTTTATTTATATTTTTAGATTTCATTTTTAGAAATTGTAAATAGGACTTTATTTTTGAATTTTTTTATTTTTGAACCTTTTTATTTTTGGACTTTGGACTTGGACATTATTATTTATTTATTTTTAAACCCTACAGAAGGGTAAAATTTTAAATATAAACAATTTGCAGGGAAGGACGACGATTACGATATCATCTCGGCCCCTCGGGTTCGTACACTGACACCGGAGACAATGGCCCGAGTCGACTACAACCGTTTCATCCCCCGTCTGGTACTGGAGGTAAGCTTCTAAACACCCGCGAATCCCCTGTCACCGGGTTTACTGTCTTCCTTAAGGTGCATATATGTTGAGGTTTTGAATACGGACTTTAATTTCCTAGTAAAGAGCAAGGCCAGGCCATACAATATAAGGGTTCGGATTTCATCACCGTTCTTTTCTTGCCCGCCTTAGGAACACATAACCTACGCTAACCCAAGCTTAAAATACTGATTAGAACGAGACCGATAGGGTAACGAGCTTGTAGGAAAGTCATTCAAAGGGAAGTATTGGGTATCTTATTAGCTTAACTCAAAATTTCAGGAAGATTACTGTGAGTCGACTAGTGCCGCCCTAACGGGAAAGGTTGCCAAAGAGGTGGGGGTATCAAAGATCTTCTGAGCTTCCCTTACTTCTCTTCGACTCACTTTATTCGGATCGATCTAGAGAGGTTTGCTAAAACGATACCTAGTTGCCTTTTGGAGGAATAGAAGCTTGTCTAGAAACAATCTAAGGGAGCCATCATGCTTTTTGTTTGCTAGATTCAATAGGTTTGATTTGGTCGAGTCATCCTTGTTTGTGATTGTGTAAAATTCCTCTGTAGTTTGTATTTTCGGGGTGATGAATCCTTTTCAGGAGACGCCACCTGAGATGACGTTACGAGACTATAAGCGTAGAAATTCTCATTATCAGGAGACGTCATCTAAAATAAATATTGGTGAATATATGCATAGGCAACGGTATGGAGTTTTTGCTCCACAAATAGTAAGTGAAGAATCACCTCTAACTATATATGAGAAGTATTACAAACACACACCACTTAGTTTGGAACTAAGATTGAAAGTTCTAGAATGCCAAAAATTATATGCTGATGATGATGAATCTTGTAGTAACTCTCTGTTCCAGACAGATGATATAGATGACCCTGTGGATGCTTGTGTGGATGATTTGCCTAATTCCATAGATGAATCTATCCCACAAGATCATTCACCCGACTTAGAGGTTGTTTCTAGACCTCTAGACTTCCAAAAGTTACCTTATTTAGGGTTAGAATTGTGTGCTTCTAAGGTTTTGTTGGATCACTTTGCATCCAAATACGAAGAGGACTTGCCTATTATTGATACCGTGCATGAGCCAATTGATATTTCTCCAGTCCAAAGGGTATCCCCATATATGTTCTTTATGTACTTCCTTGCGAAGTAAAAACCAAGTTTGGGGGTGACTTTTTCTTTTTGATAGTTTCACCTTCTTTAGGGAATCATGACATAAGTGTGAAGCTATCATTTGTAAATATTGTATATTGGGTTGATCCCCAAATTTTCAGGTTATTAGTTTATGGAGATCCTTTATGTATATTCCAGTAGGTAATTCTATTTTCTTGTTTTATTTTTATTTGTTTATTTCGCATATTATGAATTTCCCATCTTAATTTTTACGTTAGATGACTCAATTACATTAAGGACAATGTAATGTTTAAGTGTGGGGAAGTGGTTAACTTTTTACTTTTTTTTGTTTTTTTTCCAGGAAATTTCTTGCAATTTATGACCAGCTGTTGAGCGGGTCTATTGTAGGTTTGCAGGTATATTATGACCAGCTGTGGAGAGGGTCTAAATAAATAAATAAATAATATATATATATATATATATATATATAAATAATAAATATGACCAGCTGTTGAGCGGGTCTCTCTTGGTGTTACGCAAATGACCAGCTGTTGAGCGGGTCTTGAGGTTTTGCTCGAGGACTAGCAAAATGTAAGTGTGGGGGAATTTGATAAGCACGTAAGTGTGATGCATTTTCACCCATAACTACATTATCTAGGACTCATTTTATTTCTAATAAAGTTGTTTTAAGTCTTTTCTAGGGAATAAGCTCTTGCGGCAAAATTGGCTCGAAAAGTGGTGTTTTACACCCCAGGATAAAGTACTAAAGGCACCCCAGAAATGCACCGGAGGAAACCCGAAAAAAGTGTTGAAAACACCACAGAAAAATTACTAAAGGCACCCTAAGGGACAAGTGTTATTCGTACTCCAGCAACGGATAAGGGGCGACCATGGATAAGGGGTGACTTTCTTCCCAAATTCAAAAAATATTTTTGGCGGGAAAATATTCCCTTTCACTGGCAGATTTTCAGTCGGATTTTTGGAGTAATTTTTGGTAGACTAAAGGGCTGGAATTGGTTGGGATTGTTCCTAGAGGATATAGGAAGCTAGTATGGGTGTTGTTTCCGATATAAATTGGCTTAATAACGTGTTTCAATCCAAAACAGTGGACACAAGTTTTCACGGGTTCAAGTGAATTTGACACGAGTTTGAGGCGTGTAATGCATGAGTTTCGAGTGTGTTGCACTACAGAGATGCTAGAAGAAGATTAATAAGGAAGGTTGACAGCTGAGAACGCGTGGAAGATCAAAAAATGGAAATTTTGGCTGTAGAGAATAATAGTGATAAATGAAGATTATTTGGGAGATATGGCGTGATTAAATGAGGCTTAGGAGTATAAATAGATTTCTAGAGGTACAAGGAAGCGGGGTCGAGAGTTTGGGGTCGAGAGGAGAGCTCAGGAGGCGCGAATCAAGAGTTTTCAGAACTCTGTTGCTGCTGCTGCTGCTGCTGCTCGTGAAGAACAGGGAAACAACGACGGTTTCTTCATCCGTCGTAACGGTTTCTTCAACTGGTTGTAACAGTTTCTTCAACTGGTTTGCAGCATTTATCTTCATTGTAACAGTTTCTTCATCCTCTTCTGCAATATTTATCTTCAGATTTGTAACGATTATCTTCATCATAACAGTTGAGAGTTGAAACAGTAGGTCTGTAACGCACGTGTGCTGTTGCAGATTTCCTGTTTCATTATTTTCTCTTCTTGTAAATACTTTTTGAGCCATGAATACATATTTTGAGTGTGTTTTGACATGATGAGTTAAACCCCAATACTGGGACGACGGAGGAGGCCGAACTTCATACATGGGTAAATTTATTTTATTCTTTTTTATGACTTTTGCACTAATATTAATTGAAATATGATTTTGATTAATTAGTTATTATTTTATTAGATGGGTCATGCTTGCTTAGATGTTTGATGTCCCATGCTTACGATTTATAACTAATGTTTTTAGAATCTACCTTGGCAAAAATAAGAGTCCATGTTTACATTTCTTGAGCTAAAATTGTTGAGAATAAATAATTGAACCTTATGTTATGAAGATTGGCCGAATCCTTAGTTCCAGTACCTCTTGCACCATTTGTAATATTATTGTATATTTTTATTAAATTTAAAAACTCGAATCTTCACAAGTCTTAGAGTTCGAATCCTATTTACCACTACTACAACAAAGTTGAAATCACATCAATTGGGTAGTGAACAGCTTCTTGTTTTGAAATTCATGTATCCTTCAGAGTCTTGATAGTGACGATGTTAAAGTCAGAGGCTGCATCAATCAGTGCGCTGTTGAACTTGACGCTTTTGAGGTGAGCGGCGGTTAGGAGTCCCCAGTTATATTTACCAATCGTACCTTCCAGGAGAGGTTGGGATTTGGGAGAAGCTTCTCTGACTGAAAACAACCGCTTGCCTGATACAACACGGTTGAGGGCTGCAAATATCTCTTGACGCTACGCCTTGGAGAAATAGAGAATATCACATAAATGCTCCATCATAGACTGCACGGTTTTGGGGATGGAGTCCCCAGGAAGCATGCAGCTCCTAACAGGAAGAGGATCTCTGTGAACTCCCTCAGTGCCCAGTTGAAGCTCCCCTACATCCACCTTCTCTTTGATAATGCGTTTCAATTTGTTGCAGTCACTGGTGGGGTAATTGACGAACCTATGGTAACGATAATATTTGGGGTCTTCCATTTCTTTCTCGGTTGGTGGACGTCTGATAGGAGGTAACTTGATAGCATCATCTTAAATCCATGCCTCCAGGAGCTCGATTACCTCTTCGATTGGAAATGGGAACTTTGGAGCAGCCTCTCCAGTTTCTTGTTGATGTGCAGGAGTCTTAATCGCAGCTTTCTGGGGTTGAGTTGCCTGTTGTGCTGGTGCCGCACGTTTGGGTTGTTGTTCCGTAGCTGGAGCCTTTCTCTTTCCTCCTTCACCCACCACGCTTACAGAAGGTTAAGTATTGTATTATTTGTTGACGAGACGTCTGCTTCCTCGAGTCTCACGTGCATCTTCATTCCTAGCGGGTTTGGTTCTTTCCAGCAAGGCTGGTGCTGTTGTAGCCGACCGCTTAGCAGCCTCATGGAGTTCAGAGAATGTTTGGAAGCGCCGGTTCTCCAGTAAAGCGCTATAGACAGGTACCATACCGTTAATGCATAACTCTACCAACTACTGTTCAGTTATATTTGGATCGTGACAATCCAGTGCTTGAATTCTGAACCTCTTGACATAATCATTTGGATGCTCACTGCTTCGCTGAAACATTCTTCCTAAGTCTGACAGAGTGATTTGCTCAGACACAAAGAAATATTTCTTGTAGAAAGCGGTAACCATATCACACAAATTGGTTATGTTGTTTGGTACAATGTTGTTGTACCAGGTGTACGCTCTTCTAGTGAGTGATTTTGAGAATTCTTTCAGGCGAACAACATGGTTGTATTCATGCTCTCCTAGTGATTCAAAAAAAAAATGAGAGATGTGTTCACGAGCGTTACCAGTACCGTCATAAAAGGAAAACCGATAAGAGGAATATCCTCTTTGAAGAGGAACTTTTTACACATCAGGAGGGTAAGGAGGTTGGTGCTGATGAATGGTAGCTGGGTTTTTCTTTCCTCGATTCTAGAGAAGTCGTTCCAGGTATTCACATGTGATAAAATTGGATTATTGTTTGCTTTCTGATGGACGTTCAGGAGAACGCGAGCCTCTTCATCTATAAAGGCACGCCCGGTCGAGTGCTTGCGCAAGGAGTCATGAAAGCATTCCTTGTCTGCTCCACTTGAGGCTGACGCGGCTCTGGTGGTAGTCTCTCTGTTAGCGTCTTGAGGAAAGTGAGCACTTCTTTCTGAGTTGTAGCCATGTCTGTTTGAGCTTTATCAAGGACTTCTTGTCTCTCCATTAAATCGATAATGGTAATGGGAGGTTGGTTTCCTCGGGCTCCTCTAGCCTCCCGTCCTGACGGAGGAGTAGTACTAGCCCTGGTGGTGATTGGAGGTGTTACACTCGAAGAAACGTTTGAAAGAGTAGCAGTGGCTCTGGCTCTGGTGATAGGAGGCATCACACCAGAGGGGGTGTTCCCAGCGCCACTGGTGTTTTGGTTAGAGGATGTAACGCCATGGGACGTATTAATGGTGCTGGAAGGCGGAACATTGGTGTCAGCAGCAGGAATATTGGCACCAGGAGTATTGTCGCCGCCGGTAGCATCAGGATTTGTTACTGATCCCGACCTAAGATCCACCATTTTGAAATTGAGAAAATTGAAGTGAAAATTGAGAAATTGACATTGCAACCGAGAGATTAATCTCCCACTGTGGTCGCCAATTTGTAATAGGGTAAAAACTGATTCTGCTGAAAATAGTAAATTGGGTGTGCTGCCGAGAAACTAATCTAAACCCTAAACAAATGTACTGCACATGAGTACTTTAGATTCGAGAGATCAATCTATAAAATTCTGGACTAAACCAAGAAATGGTCGTTCCAGTCTTGCTTCGGTCAAAAATGTAGGAGAAGGGTTGATCTTAGGGAGGGAAGCAAAGAAGGTATTGAGATCAGAATGATGAACTATGAAAGTGTGGTTATTTTATGACTTTTATCAGAATGTAGAACCTGCTTGCAGAATGTAAGCTATAAGTTCTTGGTGTTTTCTGGATAATTGTGTTAATTAACTCCTCATTTTTTTTTTGAAATAGATTGAAAATCTATTTGTATAAGTCATAGTCGAACACACCCTGATCTCATAGGAAGTGGAAATAGTTAAGTGACGGAGAAGTGGGGATCGTGTAAAATGATGAAAACCACGTCCCTACTATGAGGAGAAGATTGGTCAGCTTTACACCCACTACTTCTCTACTGCCACTAACTGTCCGCCTTTCCTGAGACTTCCTCATAATGGGCGTGTTGCACGCCGCACGCTGTAAACCGCCAGACCAATACCATGATGAACATCCCCCATTTTATGACATATTTGATGTCTCGAGTATTTTGTAGAATGTGTGTAGCAAGTTGGTGAGTGGGTCTTGCCTGCAAGACCTAATTACTTTGACAAATAACGCGCAAGCTAAGCGGCGGGCGGTCATATGTGACAAGTCAAGTTGTGAGACTTACCGCAAAAATAGCATGCAATGCTCTAAGGTTAAATAATTAAGTTAGTTATGAAATCGATATTCATAAAATATCGTTTGCAATCGATGCTTGTAAAGCATCGCTTTTAAACAAGCAACTCAAAATAATTGATGCTCATGAAGCATCGTTGTATAGAGCCTGTCATAGTTGGTCGCAGAATTTACGGTCTTAAAAGAAGCGCGGACGGCCATCTTTTGGCAGCTGCCAGAAGCCATGCATGTAAGTGAGAGATGAGGTGGTCGGTCCCTATATGAGAACGATGGCTGATAGCCATCTTGATATCCCATTGGTCGGCCTAAATTGGATCTATACCGGTTAAATCAGCTATCCAAGTTGGATGGTTGAGATGATTTATGGCAGTTATTGATTATCACTGAATTTTTGTAAGACTTTTGTAAGCTGTGTGACTAGCCTACTTTGGCCAATGATTCGGAGCGCGACTCGTAGGCTAGAAGCAATGTGATTGGTTGTAGCCAAAGACGGGCCGCCGGTGAACATAACAACACCTCATTGGTCGACCTAAATAAGATCTAAGCCGACCAATTTGGCCGGCCAAGTTGGATGGTCATGATTGATTTAAGACTACCATGGGCGGTCTTGACCTAATTAAGACCCTTTTCAGGCCGCTCGACTAGCCTACTTTGGCTAGCAATTTGTGAATGCTGGCTGCGGGCTAGGAGAATTCTTAATGGCTGAAACAACAGAGGGCCCGTCGGTGAGTATCGTGGAACTTATTTGGTCGCGCCAGGGGGAGGCTAAGTTTGATAAATCGGCCGGCCAAGTTGGATTGCCGTGATCGTTTTAAGATTTACATGGACAGTCTAGATTCAATTTCTTAATAAACTAAGCACATTGACCAGCCAACTTCCATGTTTAATTAAAAGTGTATGCTTCGGCTTTGGAGCAATTTGATTGGCCAGTGGGAAAGAGGGGCCGGCATAGCAAGATAGGGTATGTCCGGTCGTCCATGGGAAGCGCCATCTAGGGCAAACCAACCGGCCAAGCGGCGCAGCTGCGCCCCTTTTGCTGCTGCCTTTATGTGCCACAGTTTCCCTTTATTTCTTGTTTTCCAATTTTTAGTAGGATTATGCTCCTACTAGTTCCATGATGGATCAATTTCCTAGTTTGCCTAGGTTTAGTCTCGACCAATAGGGATCGAAATATTGCGCAGACCGCAAAAAACCTAATCTTCGTAAATTGATAAAATTAGGTTAGAAAAAATTGAATTTTGCAAGCTGACGCAAAATTAATCAATTTTTGTGAGTTTTGTGCGTTGTTACAAAATCAGTAATTTTTATCTCGGACAGCAGCGAGGCTTGCGTGCCTCTGATTGGGTATTTTCGTGCACATCTTAATCCTAACACTTCGGGAAACTCATGCTGCTCAGCTGAGAATGAGCATTAGTTGTCATATCATGTCAATATTAAGAGTTCGGCTGGGAACATAGCATAGTGAAAATACACATCAAGCCAGGCATTAGTAATAATGCAGGTGGGAGATTAATAAAGTTTTACAGAATACCTGGGATTTTTGCAACCAACACCATTCTAAATAAATTTCATATATAAGTATACTGAATTTCTCAATATATATGCAAGCAAAGAGGCGTAGGCGCTCATTACTTTAAATGGCTCTATTTCTTTACAGAATAATAGCACATTAAATATAGGATTTTACGATTTTAGCCCTGAACTAAAAACCACCATCAACAAAGTCCACATGTGAATAGTACAAGACTAAGGAATTTGTCCGAACTCTGTTGATTGCGCAGGACTAAAGAAATTTTCTGAGCCACATGAATGCATAAGACTAAAGAAATCACCAGGCATCAGTGGGAGCATCTAACAGTTTGTTGAACTCTTTTTTCCTCACCGAGAGTACTTTTCCCCATAGGGTTTTGTTACTTGGCATGGTTTTTAATGAGACAACAAGAAACACCTGGAATATGATTCTCCAAGGTTATTCGTTTTCCCACGGGGTTTTTTGAGTTGTGAAGCAACAAGGGAATTGAACTTCAACGAAGTAACTTTACGTGGACTTATCGCGTTGTACTCTTTTCCCTTCGTCGGGGTTTTGTCCCACTGGGTTTTCCTTGTCAAGGTTTTAATGTGGCAACATATGCGAGTCCAATTCTACTCCAAGTCTTCTCAATATTGTACTCTTTTTCCTTAGCTCAGGTTTTGTCCTACTGTATTTTCCTGACAAGGTTTTAACGAGGCAATTAACTTAGATTCAGTGGTTTTTGAAGATCGTACTACATGTAAAGCAAAAAAATGTGAAGCATTGCATGTGAAAAACTGCAACAAGGTTTTGTCCCTCTGGGTTTTACTAGCAAAAGTTTAATGGAGCAATTGTCTTAGACACAATAGTCATCAAGGAGAGAACTACATTTGAAGACCTACATTCGAAGCACTATATATAAAGCACTGCATATGGGGTTCTATTGGACCGCACAAGGGAGAGTGTTGTAGGGCTTTTTCCCACGGATGTGCGGCCTGTAGCTAGGGTTTTCTTCCTATTGTATATAAAGGATTATATCTATGTAACACATACTAACTCTAATTAATGAAAATTCTTCTCCTCTTTATCTTTCCCTATTATCCACTACAAAAGTTTTCAGTTTTTCTCATCAAGACTTTTTTTTTTTTTTATGGATCCTAATTTGGAAAATTAGGAAATGCACACACATACCCTAATTTTTCTCCAACACCAACAAACATGTATGCAGTAGTTTGATCAAATGGGTGAAGGTACAGACTACGAGAGAAGAATGACCAACGTGATGATACAATTATACACAGGGAAAATACCGCAAGTTCCAGAGCCAAGAAAATTATATTGACAAGAATATATATGTGGAGATTTTGAGAGGAAGGACATCAACAAATGATGCGTTCTTATTTCAACAACGAATGGGTATACTCTGATGAAGATTTTCAACGTCGCTTCCGCAAACCGCAACATTTGGTCATTAGGATTGTTGGAGAGCTTTGTTAGGAAAATCCTAAATTCAACTATCAAGTTGATGCACGAAATATACAAGGACATAGTCCTAAAAAAATGGTCACTACAAACTTGAGGATTCTAGGTTATGGTTTACTAACTGATGACTATGACGAGCACATTCATATGGAAAAAACAACAACATGCGAAAATCTCAGTGTGTTTTGCGAAACACTAGTCAACCATTTTGGTCCATGTTTTTTTATGACGACCAATGCAAGATGATGTGGAATGACTAGTAGTTGAAAATGTGAAGAGGGACTTCCCCAAAATAATCGGTAGCCGATATCCTTATACTTTGAAAAATTTGTATAAGGTACACAACACTCAATTGTTGTTTTGGAAGCGGTTGTTTCTTATGATTGTTGTATATGACATTGCTTTTTTTGGATTCCTGGGTTTAAAAAACGACATCAATATTTGCATACATCTCATTTGTTAGACTAACTGAAGTATGGATTGCTCCAACTGCAAATTTCACCATCAACGGCTGAAAAGGAGAGGGTTCTAAGTACGCCACCAAATTTTTAGTTGGGAAATATGTATGGACAAAACCTAATACAATCACAAGTAGATCAAAACAAAGACCCTTGAAGAAGATTGTATATATAGTTTTTCTCTTTCTCTTCCATAATCGGTATGTATATACTAAAGGTCCATGTACCTGATCATGTAGAAGATTTCTCGGACGATCTCAAAAATCGATATTCAAGATCAATCTAATCGTATCCGAATGCTAACAAGTATGAAACTTGCATCTATTTTTCAAGATATGAATTCAACAAGAATGAGTCTTGTTTTTGATCTCAAATACTAAGGATCTAAACTATCTAGATTGATTACGTATTACTTGTGTTATTCCTATTATAAAGATAACAATATAACGCAGAAGACACTAGAAATTTTGTTAACGAGGAAAACTGCACCTACAGAAAAACCCTGGGACATCATCCATCTTTGAATACCAAATTGTATTAATGACTTATGAATGAATGTAGTTGATACCGAATTAACCCTCCAAGCAATTCAGATGCAGTCGTGTTCCTTACGTCTCTTGAACCTCGCAATATTCTACGTACTTGATTCCCTAAGCTGACGTCCTTTACATCCTAAGATTTGCTTGAACCTCAGTGAAGACCTTTGATACATATGGCAGTGTTAGTTTTAATGTGTGACAAGATGTGCAGATAGAGTCTCCAAGCGATGCTGCTTCCATGAACTAGGACCATTTGGTGGTTATGAAGATATAAGTGTGGGGCTTCTTGGATTCAGCTGGTTGCAGGAAGAGGATGTAGATAAAGTTAAAGTGCAGGAATTGAATAAATCTTGAATTGAATTGAAAGAATGTTTGAGACTGAAATAAGTTTATTGCAATGAATTATTATGGATGAATGAAGGTTATACTGGTAATGGTAATGAGAAAATGAGGAGTTATGCCAAGTTCCAGGAGGAACTGTAAAATTGAATGAGATTTATGGGTTACAGTGTCAGTTCCATGGAGCTGACAGTTCAATAGAAGCCAATTAAAATTAACTGTCATGTCCATGAGACTGACAGTTGGAGTGAAAGTATGGGCTGGGCCTCTTCCCCCTGCGCTTAGACCCATCATGAGTGAGAGGAAATTAGGAAACTAAGATTTATTTGGCCTTGGCCGAGAATTGGGAGGATATATAAGAGCCTAGACCTCAAATCTTCTATTGTAGAAGTGGTAATAAGAAGTTCGATTCTCAGACTTGTCAAGATTTGATTTTTAAACTAAATTTCTAAGACTAAAAATAAAGAATACTAAATTCAAAATTGATTTCAAGATTTTAAAAATAACCAAGACACTAGATTCCACTATTACACATGATTGAATGATGCTAAATATTTCAAAACCCGGATTATCTTTTAAGTTCTTTTATTTCTTAATTCACAAATAATCAAGCATATTCTCAAATATTAATTGTATTCCCTAAGCATAGATTATCACTTGATTAAACAAAGTATAACCTATCAAATTGAATCACAAGTGATTAATAAAATTATCCGAACAATTTAAAACTCTGCAATAGTAGTGATTGAGTGAATTATAAATAAAAAAATAGAGAAAATAAAATAGTTACCCATCAATCATGCATAGATAGCCTCCTCTATTGCATTGGTTACGCGAGAATTAGCTCATCATGGTGTAAACTCTCTCAAAATATTGATTCATTGCTCAAAGTGTTTACACATGATGAAAAAGAGAAAAAATGGTGAAAACCGGGTATTTGCAACGCTTATATTCTTTGCGAACTCACTGTTACAAAGAACGATATAAGAGATGTGTCGTTGTCACTGTTAATCTGTCACTGGAAAGACTGTTGCAAAACCGAGAAAAGACCACGGTTTATTAACGATAGTCTGTATTCTCCCAACTCTGTATGTAGGTCTTCTATTCTCCTCCAACACTCTTTATATGCCCAGTAGTTTCAAAATCTTAATTACATTATTCTCCACTGCCAAACATGAGAAATAATTTTCATTTGTAGCTTCTTCACACGTCTGCAGCTATCTAACACGCTCCAAACAGACTCATACTTTTTTTTTGCTAAGTCACAAATTTTTATTAATGAGAATAACAAAAGTTATTACAAGGATTTTAAGGATCACTAAATTGGATCAAACTGAAATAGAAAAAGAAAAAACAAGCCTACTAAAAATTGTAATTAACATAATCTATAATATTTCCTATCTGGCATTTCTATTTGTACTAGAGAAGCAGGTCTTCCTTCATGATGTATTACTTCTCCCAAGTTCAGTCTTGCCATTTTCTTGGCCAAAGCATCTGCAGAAAAGTTTATTTCCCAGTAGCAATGATTTCAGTTAGGGAATTACAAGCTTTCACCCATCTTGCATGTATGAACCATGTAATTTTTCCTCTCTTAAAGTCTTCCACCACTGACTTGGAATCTGAGCAGATGACAATTTTGTGACAAGATAATCTTACTGCCCACTCTATTTCCCATACAACTGCAAGTACCTCTGCAATGTAGTTAGTTGCTATACCAATACCTCCTGAAATTGTCCCTAGTACCTGATAGAATTTATCCCTTGCTATGATCCCAAAACCTGCATTGCCAGGATTGCCAAAAGTTGCACCATCACAGCAAAACATAATATAACCTTCATCTGGGGCTTTCCACTGACACTCTACCATGAAGTTAAACTTGGTGCATCTGTTTCTAATATTGATTCATAATCTTGATTCCACTTTGTACCCTTCATCCTATAATTGCCTTCATACACCAGGTTCATTATTCTACTTTTAAATTGAGTTTCATTATGCTGAATGTTCTCAAATGATGCCTTATTTTTCTGGAACCAAATTTCTCTAATTGTAGAGCAAGCTGCTGTTAACCAGATTTCTTGAACAATAGAACTTTTATTCTTTGCCAGTGTGAAAACTTCATCAAAAGGAGTAGGAATTTGGAAGTTAAAAACATTACCTAGCCATTGCCAGATATTGGTGCTAAATTTACAGAACCACAGCAAATGCTCCATGCTATCTTGATTCTCCTTACAGATGCAGCATCTTGAAACAATAGAGAATCCTTGATTCACTTTTTTCACATCATCCACATACACATTTTGTTTGATTTTCCATATGTTGCTTGCTATTCCTGGGTGTAGGTAGGATTTCCAGATTTTTGCAGGCCATTGAAGCAGAGGTTCTCTGTGCCTAATCTTATTGACTGCAGCTGAAGTAGAAAAGTTTCCATTAATATCACCAGTCCATACAATTTTATCAGTTCCACCACTCACAGTTGGTAATGGAGAATACAAGTTACACTGAATATCAATTGGGACATTCCAGTTTTGCTGGGTCAATAATTCTTGCATTGTCATCTGCAAATGAGCATTAACATAGTATGTATAACCTATTATATCAATTAGAGCATGTTCCCCTATCCAGATGTTAAACCATACTGAGATCTTCTCTCCATTGCCAATGCTCCATCTTATGTCAGGCTTCAAATGTTGCCATGCCCATTTCAGTCCATTCCAAACTGAGGAATACTTTCATTTCCTGCACCACAGACC
Organism: Papaver atlanticum; assembly: GCA_023531105.1. Classification (NCBI taxonomy): domain Eukaryota; kingdom Viridiplantae; phylum Streptophyta; class Magnoliopsida; order Ranunculales; family Papaveraceae; genus Papaver; species Papaver atlanticum. Next base: position 1,099,133 of record JAJJMB010010902.1, on the reverse strand, counting down.
ATTTTTATCTTTATATTTTGCTGCAAAGAAATTAGACCATTCATCCTCAGAAGTATGCATCTTCCACATCATTTTCATTAATAATGCTTTATTCACCACTTTTAACCTTCTGATGCCTAGCCCTCCTTCACTTATAGGAGTACAAACTTTCTGCCAAGCCAAAATATCATATTTTCTTACTTCATAGTCTCCAGACCATAGAAAATTCCTCATAATCTTTTCACATACTTTAATTATGGAACTAGGCCATTTATAAGCTGCCATAGAATACAAAGGAAATTAGCAATGACAGACTTGATTAAGACCAATCTGTCATGAAATGACAGCAATTTGCCCTTCCATGTAGCTAATGTAGACTGCATCATTTCCACTATTAGCCATAATGTAGATGATTTAACTCTACCAGGCATTAACATGACACCTAAGTATTTATCTGGGAGAGATGTAAGATCCATATGTAAAAAGTTTGAAATCTGTAACTTTCTTTCGTGAGAACAACCTTCAACAAAAAAATTACTTTTGGTTCTGTTAATGATCTGTCCAGAGCAGTCTTGATATTTCTTAACAAGTTTAAGTAAACTATCTAAACTTCTTTTGGAACTATTAGTGAAAATGAATACATCATCAGCAAACATTAAGTGTGTAGGATGTATACCTTTTCTATTTACCATTGGCTGCATTTTCCTGATTGCACCAGCTGACTTATTCCTCTACTTAGCACCTCCTCCATTAGAATGAACAAAATAGGAGACAATGGATCTCCTTGCTTCAAACCTATGCCCATAGAAAAGAAACCTCTTGGCCTTCCATTTACCATTACAGAAATTCTTGCAGATTCAAATAAAGTTTGTAACCACTAACACCAAGTAGAAGAGAATCCAAATTGCAGAAGAACTTTAAATAAGAAGGACCAGTTAACTGAATCATAGGATTGAGATATATCTAATTTTAAACCAACATAACCTCATCTTCTTTTTGTTTTCATTTCATTCACAAGTTCTGAAGCCATAAGTATTTGTTCATGAATACTTCTGCCTTTAATATAGGCTACTTGCTGAGGAGATATAAGCTTTGAAATCAAAGTTCCCATTCTAGATGTGATGATTTTAGTAAATACTTTAAAGCTCACATTACTTAACCCAATAGGTCTAAATTGATTAGGCTTTTTAGCTCCTTGAATATTTGGAAGAAGAACTAAAAAGTTAGAATTAAGACCTTTAGGAATAAAATTTCTTCTCCAACAGTATTGAACTGCTGTAACAAAATCTTGCTGAATAATGTTCCAACATTTTCTGTAAAACATACCTGAGAATCCATCTGGACCAGGAGCACTTTCTGCATCAATATCAAAGATTGCTTGTTGAATTTCTTCTGCAGTTGGTAAAGCTTCAAGCATCTGCTGATCTGCATAAGTGATAATCTTTGGAATTACTGCAAGTAAGGAATCATCAATTGTAGCTTCTTGATACTGGAATTTTCTTTCAAAGAAATTAACCAAAAGATCTGCAATTTGTTCTTGATTAGATATAATTTTTCCATATTCATCTTCCATTTCAGTAATTAGATTTTTGGAGTGTCTCACTTTGATGTTAGTATGAAAGAACTGAGTATTTGCTGATCCCTCCTTCACCCATTTAATTCTTGATTTCTGTCTCATCATAGTACTGTATTGAGTTTCTCTTGAATTGTATTCATTTTGTGCATGGACTAAATCACTTAAGGCATCAATATTATGAGGATCTCTATCTGAGATAATCATTTTGGCTTTAACATTTTCTTCAGCTTCTTTAATTTTTGTTTGCACATTTCCAAAGACACTCCAGTTCCAGTCTTTCAAAATTTGCTTAAGTCTTTTAAGTTTTTGCATGAACACAAAAGCAGGATCACCTGATAATTGTGTTGTCCAACTGTCTTCTACCAACTTCAAGAAATCTGGATGTTCTAGCCATATCTTCTGAAATCTTAAAGGAGCATTCTTTGGTTTAGGCACATTGGCACAACCTCCAAATAATGGTGAGTGATCTGATACCACTCTAAGACAATCCTTATATCCCCAATCCTGATATTTTTCCAACCATTCCATATTAAAAAAAAAAACTCTATCAAGATGGCATAGTATTCTTTTATCTCCATGTTGGCAATTTGACCAAGAGAAGTCCATACCAGTTTTGGGAGCTTGAATTAACTGACATTGATCCACACATTCATTGAAATCTAGCATTGATCTTCTAGAAGGAGTTCTACCACCCATTTTTTCATCAATTGAAAGCACTATATTGAAGTCCCCCAACACTATCCAAGGTTTTTTAAAATCACTTATCATTTGCATTTCTGACCAAAGAAATCTTCTGTGCACCATATTAACACTAGCATGAACCCCTGAGACCAGAACATCACCAACTGCTACTGTTATCATTTAACTTGTAATTGATACCACTGAAGGATTAGAAATAGAGTTGCTCCAAAACAACCAAATGTTACCTTTATTATTAGAAAAGGTATTATGAATTGCCATGTATTGCATTCCTGGAAAATTCAATTTATTACAAAAAGAAGGAGTGCAATGTATATGTGGTTCTGCAATCCAAACTAAAGTAGGAGAAAATTGATTAACTAAAGTTTTCAGCTTCTGCTGGGCCCTAGCTCTTCTAAGGCCCCTTATGTTCCAAAAAAGGATCTTCATATTGAAGGTTTGAGGTTTTTTGGACCTCCTTTACCAACATTTCTCCTAAAGTTGTATTTAGTTACCTTCTGAATGTTTCCAGTGATCTGCTTGTCAGGTGGAGCAGTTACATTTGTTATACCAGGAATATACTTTTCAGGTGTTGCAATTGCATTTGAATTACTTTTTCCAGCTGAAGTAGAAGTTACACTTGTTATACCAGGAATATACTTTTCAGGTGTAGTAGATGCATTGACTTTTTTCCAGTTGAATTAGAAGTTATTGAAGACCAAGAAGTAAAAGCAACTGGCTCTGAAGTTACCTTCCCTGAACCAGAGTCAACAAATTTAACCACACTATTTTCTAACTCAGTGGAATCTGCTATTTGAATCAGTTTTTGTGGCTCTAAGTCAGCCATAATTTCTTCATCAATATTATCTTCATCCATCTTGGTTTTCATTTGGAGACAAAGTATTAAACCTTCCACCTACTTTAGACAATGGCTCAGGAGTTTTAACTCTTTGTTGTGGAATGGGGGTAGTAATGCTGCTCACAATTGAATCTACTTCCATTGGCTTATTAGAAATTAAACTAGGAGTTTGTACCACCTCCTTGTTTTTAAACTGCTCCTCTACTTCAGATCTATCACATATATCAAAGGGACTATGAATAGAAGGAGTAAAAGATTGTCTTACATTGGTTTGCTGAGGAGGTTTACCTACTGATTGCCTCTTATTTTTTTCCACTCTACATTCAGAGATCAAGTGACCAATAATTCTGCAAGAATGACAAAATTTTGGGCAATCTGGAATTGAGATGTCTTGAAAAAACCCTCCATATTTAGTATTAATCCATATTTTACTAGGAATGGGATGATCAAAATCAACTTCTACCAGTACATTGGCATAGTAACCAACTTCACATTTTGCTGTTGCTGTATCAATTTTAATTGGAGTACCAATCTCTTCACATATTTTAAACAGTATTTTCTCCTTCCAGAATTCCAAACCCAAACCTAAAAATCTTACCCAAACCATAGCTTTAGAACTTCTTTGATTTGCAGGACGAAAATTAGAAACCCAGTTTCTGATTTTTAGAAACTTGATTTGGTACTTCCCATAACCCAGATTTGATAAGCTTACGATCAACTTCATTATCCAGTTTGATAGTGAAAAAACCCTTACCTAGAGGAATGAGTTTACAGTCTCCAACCAATTTCCATTGATTTCTCAAAATAATAGCAGCATCCACAAACTTAATCTTTTGTAAATCCAATCTACCAATTAAAGAGAATTTCCACGGATTCAAATCCTCTTCAAATAGATCATCCGGTAAATCAATCGATGGAACTTTTTTTAGAAACTTCTCCATTACTAACATTAGACATATCTAAATTTATTGTATCGTTAACTGAAGTAGATTTAGGACAATTATTCATCGATCCTCACCACTTAATCACCAGTAGTCATTGAAACTGAAGAAAAAATTGAAAAAAAATCACCTGAATTAATGAAGAAAGAGCTCAGAAATCTAGATTTGGGAAGAAAATTTTCACCGAGTTCGTCGCCGATTCGCAGAGCGTGACTCACCCGATTCGCAATGATTTTTTAACTGCTTAAGTATGCGTCCAAACAGACTCATACACATCCCAAAAGAAGCAATACATGCTCTGATCTCGTGCAAACTTTCCAAGGATAGAAAAAATCCCAAAAATATTTCACGGGAAAATGTCAGCCCCGTTTTCTTCGATTGGTGATTATCCAATGAAACTGGATCGAATCCAACACCCATATTATCCCTGTCTAGCCCATCAGAGCAAACCCAAATTTTTTCAGCCAATGACTCTCCCTAAAACACCCCCAAAAATCAAACCCTAAAATTGCAGTCGACGTAAATTTTTACCGCCAGTTTTCTGATTTGAAATGAAGAAGAAGAAGGGCGCCATTATCCTCGGCTATGGTAAGTTTAGCACTTGCCTTATGGGTGCCCTGAGTAATTTTTGGGGAGGTGCCTTTAACACTTTTTCGAGCCAATTTTTCCACAAGTGTTGTATTTCAAAAATACATATAAATACATAAAAACACAATCAAGAATACATGGCACAGTTTGGATAACTTTGCCTATGTAAGTGGCGGTCCAGATTTCATCTCTCAATAGATAAATCTACAGCTGTGGTATGGTCTCATGAAACACTAAATCTCACACGCATGGCGTTTGTTTAATGAGAAAACCGTTTGTCTTTCATAGATCCCCGAATCGCCAGTATATTAAAAAATAAAATAAAAACTAATCTCATTCTTATTTTCTTCTCCCACCTCTGAGTCTGTATTGTGCTGAACCTAATTCACCGAGGTAAATCAAATGGTAGGCATTTTTTAAACGTATTCTAAGTCATCATCTATTTTTATTTATCGATTTAGAGATTTTATTTTTGGAAAATCCCAGCCCGTAGCAAGTAACATAAGTGTACGAAGGTACGAGAGATTTGCTTGATTTCTTCCCTAAACTCAAATCAATTTATTTTATTTTTTGTTTACTATTGTAATTATGTTTATGGTTGTTAGATTTATCTTGGGTTTAGTTTGAATTTTCTTATTGAGTTTTTGCAAGATTTTGAGCGATTGAATTTTTGGTTTTGCAGATTGGTGAACAATCTGGGAACAATAGCAATCCATAAACATAACAAGTTAAAGATTTCATGGAAGCTTTACAAGCTGGTAGTTTGGATATGCCTAATGCCTGAAATCTTTGGAAGTGGGGTTTATAGTGTTAGCAATTTTTTATTGAGAATGGTTTTGTATTGCTGAGAATTAAAAAAATTAATTATGTTTTCTTAGTAAAAAATTGATTTACTGAATGAATATAAAAATATTTAGAATCACTTCATTTGCATGACGTGCTGGCTATTGCAAAAAAAACATATCAAGGGACATTGGAAAAACTTAGATCAAGGGTAAGTTCCTTTGCTTTATCTTACTCAGGTTGAATGATGTTATTGTGTATTTTATAATTGCATCATTGTTGTTTCGACGTCAACATTACCGAGTAGTACTATTCATGAAACAAATTATCTTTTCTAAGTTAAATAGTTATATTCTCACAACATGAATCTAAGGTCATGGATTTGATGATTTTGAATGAATGAACATATGCAGTTTGCAATTTATACTTTGGAGTACAGGGATTGATAACTTGATATATCTGACGTAGCTACTGTTTATGTCTTGATTCTTATGGAAACTTTCCTTAACATGTAGGCAGTATTTGCAAACAAAATTTATAAACAAGAAAAATAGTTCATATGCGAAAGAAACAAATATTGAGGTGGTTGTATATATTGACTTACTTTTCACCTTCACAGGTTATAATTTCCTGTGGAAAATTTGATTCATATTTCACAGGAATGGTTCCACTGTGCCTCTTCCTAACGATATTTTGTACAGTTAAATGGAACCTTCAAATGACCATAAAAATGTTAAAAGTATTGACTCATAAAATTCAATTTGCGGCACTACTTCCCTGCCCTATTATTCTTACGTTTTTTTTCTTTTCTATAGCTTACATCCACGTGATTAACGTGTGAACTTTCTAATGAAATCTACTTTCTATTGGATATATGCGGTGTACAAAGGTTTCTTTGATATTTATTTGCAAATTTGGCTACTTTGGAAAATGAACTATATATGTTACAAGGTAGTATCTCCAAGTTGGTTCCTTGGATTTGTTGTAGACGGTAGTAACACCTTGGTGAATGGAAATGAATATCTATGTCGTCTTTTTTTTAAACTTCAAGTATTTTGGTGACTCTCGCCCATTCTTGAATACTTTAAGGGTTGGAGCTCAAGACCCTAATAATCGTCATCTTTAATGTAAATTGATGTTTATGATGAAAAAACGTAAAATTTATATGTTTGATTACTAAGCGGATCTGTTTTAACATGGGATTGTTGATTTGCTTGCTACCAATTTTAACAGAAGCGAAGGCGTTTATCAAGTGAAGGATAAGCAAGCTTCATAGCCTCACTAAGGCTACTGAGAAATTAAGAATAAGTTGTCTTCTATAGTCTTTTATGTGCTAACACTCTCACTTATTTGCATAAAACCATAGAACCTTTTCTTTCACATACACACGTTTTTTAATTTTTTATAGATTATGTCCATGTTAGTACTTAGTACCATTTTACTTTATAGATGGTTGCAGCTACTGACGGCATTGAAATCACTCTTACAAGATCTAAGTTGACAAGGCTGTATTTTTACAGCTTCCTGATCGGTATGTAATTTCACTTATTCGATTCACCAAATTTATTGTTATTTTGACACATCTAATTATCGGATGTTCGTTGTTTTAGGACGGTTATCCTAATTTATTTTCAATGAGCATCCCCCCTTTTTATTACTGATACAATCAATGTAATAAGCGGAAGAAACACAAGTGCAATACTGAACATGATTGTTTTTTTTAATATTGAATTAGGTTAGTTTTTAGTAAGTTTGTTGGTTCAATGTTTAGTTCTTAGTATTTGATTGTAGGTACTATATTAGAGGAACCTAAGTGAACATGGTAGCTCCTTTATGCATAACTTTGCAAGTTAGCCTTTGTTTTTGTGAACTTCTATTATTGGACCTCTGATAAAAGCACATGTTGCAGATGAATTCGGATATATAGTCTCTTTGGGATTTTTTTAGAAATATTTTGATCCCATTAGAGGTATATAGTGGTACGCTTTTGTAAAATTCATATATACATAAAATGTAGTTTTGCAGTAATTGTTTAATCGGTTTCAAACACAAAATGACATTCAAAATAGTTTGTTGGAAGATGAGTTAAAAAAAAAAGGTTGGAGGTAAGTACTTGAAAACATAAGCGTTGTTATTTCCATATAATTGAAAAATGTTGCAGGTTACAAATAGTCGAGTCCCGGGGAAATGTATTTGAAGGAATAAAACTTTCTTGCATTAAGCAGATTGACTATATCAGCTTGACAATTCCTTAGTGGTATATATGTAAGATACTTATTTTTTAAATAGAAGGTCATCCTGTAACACTATATTGTAGCTACTCAGCCTACTCTTTAAGTCTCAGAATTCTTCCTGATTGATCATACATATCTTCCGATGCCAAAGTTTGCTAATTCTAGATGAGACATGTTCCCACTTACTTTCTTAATTTAATACCCTAAATTTTTTGTTCATTCCGCATATGATCTGCTCAATTGGGAATTTGAAGCGGCTTATGATGCTTATTTATACAAATAGTGGTGTAGCTCAATGGATACTGTAGCTACTCTTTGGGCTTAGAATTCTTCCCACTTGATTATAAATATCTTCCACAGCCAGAGTTAGCTAATTTTTGTTGAGACCTGTTCCTGTTTATTTTCTTAGTTTGATACCCTAAATTTTTTGTTCATTCCACATATGATCTGTCCAGTAGGTAATTTGAAGCAGCTTATGATGCTTATTTATGTAGGTTCATGAATTGCCTGAATTTGACGAAACCGAAAGAAGTTGACACAGAGGTTCATCCGGACATATTGAAAGATGTGAAAAGACTCTTTTTAGCCCAATGGAGAAATATTAAACCAAGATGGAAGAACCTGCAGCTGGAGGAAAACTGACCAATCCATGAAAGATCAAATGCATGTCCCTAAAAAGGTTGAACATTTTCAAAGTAGATGAAAACTCGATGCTCTCTCTTTTGTCATATTTTAATGCACTGTTGAAATTGTGCATTATTTTCATCCACCAGAGATGTGTGAAAAAATTTATCTTCCATAGCGCAACTTCTAACAGAAGGTGTTTCCTCTTTAGTTGTGATTTTCACATTTCTGCTCTCTGCTAATTGCATATTTATAGTTCCAAATAAGCCATATACAGTAATTGGTTGATTAACTAAAGTTCCTTTTTATCTTTGGAAGTTGGTTTCAGTTATGTTTATCACTTTTTAGTCAGGTTTCAATATTTATGTTAATCATATCCAACAAAGCCAGTGTGGCGCCTCTCAATTGAGAACAAGTAACAAAAACATCGATCCAAAACAACCCCCGAAAATGTTAGAAACTAAGGAATCCAGGTATACATTTCAGCTTCAAGTCCAGCCCGTGTCGTTACGGCACGGGTTAAGCCCTAGTATTAGTACAAAACTGAGTTCCAACACTATAAAAATTGGGAACAAATTAAACACATAAATGTGTTTATCAATATACCATCTTAATGATGGGTTTTTAAAAGAAAGAGGGATCAAACTTGGGTTCCACAGAAATTTAAAAAGTAACTCCATCCTATAATAGGTGACCTAGTTCAAGTTTGCGTAATTCTTAAGGCAAGGAGAAGATATAAATATTTTTTAAGTATTTTTATACAATTATACCCTTATGGATAATAATTAGTAAAACTTAAAAATGATTTATCTCTCAAACTATACCACGGTATACCATTGAAAAGTATTTTTAAAACCTGCGCAACGAATATAAACATGACTATCAAATCATACATATTTCTTATCCTAACAATAATCAATTAAAAGGATAGCTTTAGAAATATCCCCTTGTTTAATGATAATATATGATATACTCCCCCCGTTCCACTTTAGACGATGGTTTTAGAGTTTTCACGTAGATTAAGATTAAAAAAAAAAAAAGACTAAACTTTTTCCATCTATGTCCATGAAAAATGTCTTCAAATGTTAATTGTTATTACTATGTTAAAAAAAAAGAAAAAAAACTTATGGTTTCAAGATAAAACTGTAAGGTGTTCAACGACGGAGGTAGGGGAGGCTAAGGAGGGCCGTAGCCCACCCCAAAAATCTCCGAAACTCATTTTGACCATGTAAAACCTGGAAAGAAAAATATTTAGCCCACTCAAAAATAATATCCAGTCCCCATACTTAAGTACCAACTTGATAACTTCGTTTCACAACATTTTTCTTTCATTTTCTTTGTTCATTTTCTAGCAATTCAACAACTACCAGTACATAATTTCTCTACATATCCATCCAATATATCTAAATTGAGCAAATCAGAACTCAAATTGATCAAATACAACAAATAAAAGTGACAAATTATATAGCTAAACAGAAATCAACTGCATGCAGTATCAAGATTGACAAACAATATTTACAGTAGTAATAGTTAGCCCTGAAATCACCAAATCTAACCCATTTTCATATGTTCTCCGCAAACAAGAACAAAAACAATTCTATATGTTGCTATTTCAACTTTGATATTTCAGAGAGTGGAGGTGAAAGTGGTGGTAGACGGGTAGTTGGGTTTTAGTAGAGGCACAAACTGAGGGAGAGGAGAAACAGAGAGGTGAAGAAAAATCCAGTTTTTACTTTCACTTTGCATGTGAGGGTTCATATGGACGATCATGCATGAGGGTCAGCTACGGTGAAAAGCAGAGGAGTAGCCATGACGGATTTATTTATTGTATCACGTTAAGTCTTAGTAGAGCAGTGTTCATAGTAAAATATTTGGTCAGCCTGCGTTATATAACAAATGCAGTATAGTCAATACGATGATTTTCTTTTTGTAATCAGTAATATATACGAGAAGGCATCGGGTTGTGCTTAGCTATATGACCTCATTTATCGTTAACCTTTAATGAAATTTGTTTTAGCCCACCCAAACATAAATTTCTAGTTCCGTCGCTGAAGGTGTTGTCGGCAGTTTTGTGAAAAAATATGAAAATTATAAAGTATTTTGGAACTGGAAAAAAACCTTACATCCTCATCTAATAAAGTGGAACGGAGGGAGTATGTCACTTATTAGTGCGATAAAATTTAAAAATGTAAAGATCATCTATTAAGAGACGGAGAACCGTCAAGTGGCCTGATGATTCTCATGCTCCTTTCCACTGAGGAGTTAGGGGTTCGATCCTTATAATAGCCAAACTAACTCCGATTTAAAGGAGTTCGGATATAATCTAAGGACCACTGTACTACCCTATCAAAAAAAAAATCAAATCTATTAAGGGATTTGACCCTTGTAACCAAACTAACTCCAATTTAAAGGAGTTTGGATGTGATCTCAGGACCACTGTATTACCCTATCATAAAAAAATCAAATCTATTAAGGGACAGACGGAGTACTAATTTGGTTAGTCTATTAATTCACCATTGTTCGATATACATTTTCCAACACGATGAAAGGAAGGATCACCACCATGCTCAAAATTGATGTACAAAGCACTATTAGTAAATGCATCACCCAACAGATAATTTAATAGCTCAAGCCTGTTAACCTTCTCCAAAAGTTACAGATGCAAGCTCAGAACAAACTTAGCAGTGCTCTTGTGACCTTAGCATTGCAAGTTTCTCTCTACAAGTTTCGGATAGCAAGGTGGGCGATGGAATCTTACTTTATCAAAGGATGATGCTTACACAAGTCCATTTCAACAAAGATTCACGACTCACGCATTGATCAAGACAACATCATTGATATTACTAGCGCTGACTTCGGTGCAACGAAATAGATAAGCCCTTCTTCTTTGTGGAAATTGAATACTCGCGGGTGCAGACTCACAAAAAGAATTTCTACTTAAAGATTAGTACATTAACATATCAACAAACAAGGTAAAATTTTAGGTCCTCTTTGTATTCTCTTATTTTCGATCTTAAACTCATTATAACCTCAAATATCCATTAATGAAAAGGTTTCTTATTTATTAAAAAATAAATAAATAAAAAATGGCTCGTTTTTCTCTTAAGTTACACTCCAAAGTGTTGTTTTTCACATAGTCTTCGTCTCCAACTCTAACTTGTTTTTGAATTTGCAAATACAAAATGTAATAAAAAGTTTCAAAAAGAAGAAGAAGAAAATAATAATAGAGAAACAAGAAAACATTGTGTATTCTAGTCCGCTGTCCTGGGAGAAACAACTTCACCAAAAATACACCTTTTTTTTGTGTGTGTCAATCGTCAAGTTTCAACTAGTCCACTCGTCGAGAATTCTTTTATTAGAAAATCAAGTTGCGTTTAGATTCCCTCTTAAAAGATATGATTCAAAAGCGCTGGATGTCATGTTGGGGCCAGGTTTTGAAAAGCTTTTCATAAACTAAAATTTTAACCTCCTGGAAAAAGTAATGGGTTCCTTGTTCTCTTGACCCCGTAAGGAAAAAGCTAATAAGCTTTATAACTTCTTTCTTGGAGATGTCTTCTTCTTATATCATCATATCTTCATAATTCTGTAAAAGAATCAAATATACAAAGGATTGATGTGATTCCTATCATTTTGAGCATTGGCCTACGATACAAAAGATTCAAGATTTACCAAGTTGGCAAGCTCTTATGGCCCATATGAGATTTTTACTAAGAGTTTCAATCAGTTCTACTAGGCAAACTGTGGACAATCATTTGGTGTCCTAAACAATTCTTTCAAAATTTGGACACCCAGTATGACACCCCTAAGAATATGTCTATTCAATCTACAAGGGTTGCAGTATAAGTATTAGTACTGGTTGATACAAATACATATTTATATACTCGAGCTTATAGATACATATATGGGCTTTTTAATAAAGTAGCCAACTTTTTTGGTCATAATTAAGAAAGTGGCTGTTATTTTGAATCATTATATAAAATGGCCGACATTGACCTTTTCCATCCCTTTTTTTTTAAACGGTGTAACGGCAGTTAATGCCTACGTGTCAGTTATCCAGTCCATTGAAAAGACAAGTAAATCCCTCAAATCGGTTGACCGAGTCTGAGTTTTACTTGTTAATCATTACCGAATCAACTTGATTCACAAACATTTTCATCTTCTTCGTATGAATGATTATTAGGAGGATACCATGATCTCTATTTCACTTCTATAACTCAAATCCCTGCAATCTTGAATTCACAACAACCCATGTCTTCTTATCTTATTCAAACTCTAAAAATTCATCAATCAGATTGAAATGATCCAATTCTTATAATTACAGTGAATAAATATACCAAATACCCAAATTCTAAAGTTTTTGATAAGTACATGAGATCGAATCATCGCTAACAAGTCATAAAAAGAAAGAATACCAAATTGCAGTCACGAACACCACAATCTCTGCTAATTTATTAAAGAGAACCAGATTTACTTTAGTATATTTAACTCTATTTGTCAATTTAGGTCTAGTTTTTCAAGAACCCTAAATTTTTAATCCCCAAAAAAACGCATCAATACATGCCAGTGAACTTGATTGTTGCATACCCATACCTTTAATCAATGACATTAATACATGCAAGTAAATCATATTGACAACAACACCTGAATTTGTTAGATTAAACCAGGGATCCCCTCACACTTTTATTATCACACTATCTCACATGTTGGACGTCATTTTTGCGAATTAAAACCAAACCATAATGGATTTGAAGCTAATTTATTTTGGGATGTGTTACTATTACATAGTTTTACTTTCCTACCGAAAATGAGCGTATTCCGAGACGTATAACACCATCATCTACTACTTTGAAAATAAGTCGTTGACAATCTGCGGATTTCCGGCCGTCGAAATTAAGACCGGTAGATCGTGAGGTTTTATATTTCGGAATGAGCTCATTTTTGGTAGGCATGTAGAAATTGGTAAGAGGAACATATCCTCAAAATATTAGCTTCAAATCCGTTACGGTTTGGTTTTTATTCACAAAAATAACATCCAACGTGTGAGATAGTGTGATAATTATAATGTGAAGGGATCCTTCCTCATATTTAAAACCCCCAAATTTTTCCACAAATATATGAACCCTAGGTTTTAATTTCATGAAATTATAAATAAAATCAATCGTTGTTACCAAACACTTCGCCTGAACTCAAAAAAATAGAAAAAGATAAGATGTTGCTCGAGTAGGAGAAGTAGGTGCTTGTGTCGCCTGCCATTGTTGTACTGCTCGAGTATGTGAAGAAGTACTGGGAAGAAGGAGAAGAAGACGTAGTGTATGGAAAATAGGTAAATATAGTCTTGTAATAAGGATACGGTGGTAATTTTAATCCTAAAATTGACTAAATCAACCAAGTTGACTACTATGGTGGGCCCAAACGTAAAACTTAACAGAAAGGCCAGTTTATATAAGTCCTCAAATTCTTGGCCGGTTTATTAGTTTGGGGCTTTGAAGCTGGTCATTTTCTTAATTTGCCCTACATATATTTATGTAGAAAATATACCATATAGTCCTAGAAAAAATATAATTGAGTTAGTTTGGTCCTGTTGACCAAGTCAAATGTGTGTTTGGTCTTTTTTTTAAATATATATTATTGTTTGGTCCTAAATATTAGTGTTTGGTCATAGAGTGGACAATATCCACACGGGATGACGTCATCAATGATGTCATGATCTTTTAGTAGTGATGACATTTTTTCTTTTTTACTCTCTTTTAATAAATATAATTTAATAAAAACTTAAAACTGAAATATCTTTTGAACCACATGTCCAAAAATGATAAATTTTATATATTCGGAAAGCCCTCGACGAGAGCTTTCCAACGAGTACCAGTGTTGCTATGTTTCGGAGCTTTTAATTTTTACCTTTTCCATAAGCTAAAAAATAACTATAAAATGAACTAATTTCGGAGCTTTTAATTCTAGAATGAACTGTCATGATTAAGTAACATACAAGTTCATTCTACAAAATGAACTGGTATAATGAACTACTATTACGAGTTCATTCTACCATATGAAATACCATTAGGAGTTCATTCTACAATATGAACACCTATCACGAGTTCATTCTACAATATGGACTATCATTTACGAGTTCATTTTATAATATGAACTACCATAATGAACACCTATTACGAGTTCATTCTACAATATGAACTATCATACTTGATTATCATTACGAGTTCATTTTACGATATGAATTATCAATCCTACAATATGAACAACCATTATGTGTTCATTCTACAATATGAACTACCATACTTGATTATCATTACGAGTTCATTTTACAATATGAATTATCAATCCTACAATATGAACAACCATTATGAGTTCATTCGACAATAAGAACATTTATCACAAGTTCATTCTACAATGTGAACTATAATAATGAACTACTATTGTGACTTCATTCTTAATAATGAACTACTTTTATGAGTTCATTCTACAAAACACATTGCTAGCAAATACGAGTTCATTCTACGAAATGAACTGCTAGAAGTAGAATGAACTACCATGTTCTAAAATAGTGTTCATTCTTGGATATGAACTACTATTATACCGAAAAAATTAAAATTTGGAAACATAGTATAATGGGTACTCGTTGTGTAGTTCTTCACGAGACTTTTCCGAATATACAAAATTTATTAATTTTCGACTTATATTTTGAGAGATATTTCATTTTTAAGTTTTTTTATCTATTAATGTTAAGAAGAAAGAGAAAATAAAGAAGAGAGAAAACCAAAAAAGAAAATCACGTGAGGAAGAGAGAAAGAGTATTTTAGATACTTTAATATTTTTGAATAAATAAGGACCAAACAGAACTCCCTTTTGTTGGTGGACCAAATTAACTTGGGACCATATAAAATAGGACCAAACAATAATTTCCCCTATATTTATGTATTGCATTATTTTTTGTTCGTCTCCCATTTCCATTCGGGCGTATAAAGTTGCTGGGTGTGATACCTGTCACCGGTGGATAATTTCTTCAATCTTCGAAACTATTATATAGTCCTAGAAAAAATATAATTGAGTTAGTTTGGTCATGTTGACCTAGTCAACTATCTGTTTGGTCATTTTCTTAAATATATATTATTGTTTGGTCCTAGGGTGAACAATACTCACACGGGATGTTGTCATCAATGATGTCACAATCTTTTAATAGTGGCGGAAATACATTTTTTTTCTTTTTTTTCTCTCTCTTAATAAAAATAAATAAATAAAAACTTAAAAATCTTTTGAACCATATGTCCAAAAATGATAAATTTTATATCTTTGGAAAGCCCTCGACGAGAGCTTTCCAACGAGTACCATTGTTGTTATATTTCGGAGCTTTTAATTTTTACCTAATTCTTTAGCTATAAAATGAATTATTATACGAGTTCATTCTACAAAATGAATTACTTTAATGAACTATCATACTAGCTAGTTCATTCTAAAAAGTGAACTCTTAGGATTAAATAACATAGGAGTTCATTCTACAAAATGAACTATCATACGACTTCATTCTACAAAATGATCTGGTATAATGAACTATTATTACGAGTTCATTCTACAATATTATCACCTATCACGGGTTAATTCTACAATATAAACTACTATTTACGAGTTCATTTTATAATATGAACTACCATAATGAACAACTATTACAAGTTCATTCTACAATATGAACATTATGAGTTCATTCGAAAATAAAAACATCTATCATGAGTTCATTCTACAATATGAACTATAATAATGAACTACCATTGCGACTTCATTCTTCAAAATGAACTACTATTATGAGTTTATTCTACAAAATAAATTGCTAGTATATACGAGTTCATTCTACGAAATAAACTGCTAGAACTAGAATGAACTACCATGTTCTAAAATAGTGTTCATTCTCGGATTTATTTACTATTATACCGAAATAAAATAAAATTCTGAAACATAGTATAATGCGTACTCGTTGTGTAGATCTCGTCGAGACTTTCCCGAATATATAAAATTTATTAATTTTCGACTTATATTTTGAGAGATATTTAAGTTTTAAGTTTTTTTATCTATTAATGTTAAGAAGAGAAAGAAAATAAAGAAGAGAGAAAAACGAAAAAAAAACAGGAAAAAAGAAAATAAGAGGGAGAAATAGTACTTTAGATACTTTAATATTTTTGAATAAATAAGGACCAAATAGAACTCACCTTTTATTGGTGGACCAAACTAACTTAGGACCACATAAAATATGACCAAAGGATAATTTCCCCTATTTTTGTTTTGTCTTTTACAGTCTTCGGTTTGCTTGAATCATATCCCGACTAACATGGTTTAGAATTTTAGGTATTGGTAGCGTTTCCCAAGTGATCGGTTTTAACAAAATTACATGTAGAAAAAGATATGTTTATTTCATGTACAAATTACACGTAATTTTTTTTGAAAAAGAGGGACTACAATGCAAACTCTATTGTTTGGTACCAACAAAATGTACCGTTAGATATTTATATAATTTGATAAATCGGTAGAAAATAAGAAAAAAAAAGGAAATTATCGTTTGGTGCCAACAATAGAGTTTGTATTGTACTCCCTCTGTTTCAAAAAATATCACGTGTAATTTATACATGAAATGAGCATATTTTTTTCTACATGTAATTTTGTTAAAACCGATCACTTGCGAAACGCTACCAATACCTGAAATTCTGAACCATATCAGTCGGGCTATGATTCAAGCAAACCGAAGACTGTAAAAGACAAAACAAAAATAATACCCGGCCATAATATTAACATCCACGCCATGACCGTATTCTCTCCAAATTTTAAGGAAGAACGACGGAATCCGGGCTGGGAACACCATAAAAATCAAAATGAATCAAAAGGTCTTAAAAATCTTTTCTAGAGAAAGAGAAAGGAAGCACAAGCAAATCTTTTAAAGATAGAGACACATCTTTTCTACTAGATAGAATTATTTGTATATATTTGATGATAATGATGATAAGAATTGTAAATATCATCACTTGAAAATGCTATATGTCTTGTGTCCTAGGACCACTTCTTTTTCAGCAATATGGTTTTGCTAGCATAGTTGCGGGAGTCAATTCTCAAAAATATATCCAAATGATAAGAAGAATGTGTGAATGGATAAAAGTAAAGATGCTAAGCTGTGGAAGGCTGAAGGATACTACTGAGTCAGCAGCACATACAGTAATTCACCGACAGAGACTACTGTGACAAATTAATAGCGATAAAATCGTGACGAAAGAAGATTGGTGGTGCATTTGTGCAAACTAGATTTTGCCCGAGTTCTACTGATAAATGAACGAAGAAAAGATTCTAAAAAATATTGCCTTTTCATGTTTTAGTGGTTTTACCTATTTCCCAACCCCATATTCCCTAAATCCCATCTAACCCACACATATCAATTTTTGTTTAACTTTTTATAAAATGTGTAGACAAAACTTACAGTATTATACCGATAACATCTCATCTTCCCTCGACCACCAATTTTTTTTTTTTTTTTTTGCCTTACGAGTCTGGGGAAGGCGCTCCCCGAAACATCAAAAAACAGCAGGGAAAAAAAACTCACACAGTCGGGAGGATTCTCAACCACCATCTTCCTCCTTCCTTTCTCTCTCACAATTAAGCCTAACTCCTAAATCGTCCGTCGCAAAAAAAAAAAAAAAAAAAAAAAACTAATCCTAATCCTAATCCTAATAATCAACTGCTACTAACCTGTATAGCACCATCGCGCCACCTATATACTATCATCACAGTACTCCATGTACTGTTGATAATCATGATCTGATCATGGTTTTCTACCAAAAATTGGAAGAACCGGCACTATAAATGATGGTGAAACAAACTGTAAATGAACCCAAAATACTGACTAAACGGAAACATATACTTTTCGTTGATTTTTCACTATTCCAATTAGTTTTTTATTGTACTCAATTGTTCCCAAATAGAACAATTTATACTAATGGATTTGTTGCCCACACAATTGAATCAAGTTTTGCAATTTGACATTCCAACCTGATTAAGATGGTGATTTGGGAATTAATTTCCAAATGTGATTGTTTTATGGCATCGGTTTACTGTTCATCTATGAAAATTATAGAGTGAGTTATGTTTAACCAGTCTTAAATGGGTTTTACGCAATCTGATTCGTGGGGTTGGGATAGGATTTAGGGAAAATTGATATGGGAAATAGGTGAAACCGTTTTGGTAGACCCACTTTTATGTAATTCCGATCTTGTTTACTAACTATTTTTATCCTACAGGCACCCAAGAGACTACATTGAAAATTCCACTTGCAGAAATTTTAAGGCACATGGGTCTGGGCTTAGAAGAAGACGATAATGAATTTTTTTCCATACCAATATACCATATAAAGCATGATTACCAAAGGCGGGTATCAAGATTAGCAGGGATATCGTTTAGGTGATCCAACGGTCAGAATTAGTTTTGACATTTTTGCCTTATATGAAATGGTACCACCCCCACTAGAAATGGTACCCGTCTTTGGCAATCATGATACAAAATCTCAGGAGTGAGCATTTGCGATCGAATCAACATACACGAAGCGGTCCTTCCGTGTTTTCACGGACGGACACCCGGTCTGTTCACTAATGGATCGGATGCGAATGCGTAACTAAAAAACCGTTAGGCATTTACTTCCGCTAAGTTCATAATTATTCTTTTTCGGTATGCTTATGTTGTTCACTAATGTTGATATTAGTTGCTTAGTTGAAATACTAGTATAAAAAATTGATGACATTGTTCGCACATTAGTGTATAAGTCCAAAACCGGGAACCAAATGTGTGCATACTTGTGTGTATACAAAATGGTTGATGGAGACTGGGTAAGTATGCGTACTCGTACGCATACTAGTGGAAGTTCACGTCCGTGAATTTCTGCTTAGTTTGGAAATCAAAACCAACTTATCCAGTTACCTAAGTACGCGTACCCGTACGCATACTGGCGAAAAGTTCACGTCCGTGAATTTCTGCTGAGTCTGGAAACCAAACCAAACTCAAATCCGGTTACTTAAGTACGCATACTTAAGTGTGTTACTTTCTAAAATTGGTTTATTCGTGAACTTAAATTTATATAAACAAAGGAATGCATATTTGCAAACTGTGGCTATAAAGTTCATGAATAGATTCGAGTGAATCAAAACCAATTTTGCTTCGATTGTGTCTTGTATACTTCTATGAGATCTAAGCAATTGAACAACTCTTGAACTAGTTCATTTGAGTCATTTGAACTAGTTATGGTGAAGATGAATAAGGTTGATATGAAAGTGCTCATATGGCTAACCATTGGGTTAACTACTGTTGAACCAACGACTTGTACACATTTAGGTATGGTTACACAAACCTAAATGACGTATACTTCATTTGTGTGTAACAAGCTAAGTTCGATCTAACGGTTGAAAGATATTATCTTGAATCTAATCAGGTTTTCATCTAACGGTGAATATTGAATGCTTTGTTACCAAGGTAACTTATACTGCAAACCCTGATTTGGAGACTATATAAAGGAGAACTCTAGCAACTGGGATAGGTAATCCCCACACCTCCTGATAGACGCATTTATGTGTCTATTTTCATCTCTTTTGTGTATACTGTTAGTACCCATTTCTGTACTAATTTTGGTATTTTATCCCTTTGTAGGTGTATTTTGGAAAAATAGGCTTTTGCGGCGAAATTGGCTCAAAAAGTTGTTACAGGCTCCTGGGAGGACATTTGCTATTCGGACTCTCACTTTGGATAAGGGGTAACCCATTTTCAGGCAGCTGCTAAGCACATACCGAGACTGGATAAGGGGAGGACAAATTTCTTCACGTTTTCAAATAAACAAAAATGGCGGGAATTTCTTCCTTACACAGGCGATTTTGTGGATGAATTTTTGATCGATTTTTATGGAGATTAAAGGGCTGAATTTGATTGGGTTTGTTCCTATGGACCTAACAGGCAAGGTAAGGGTGTTGGAATGGATCCAAAGTGGCTAGAACTCGAATTGGAAGCGAAAAATGGTTAAAATATCACGTTCTATTTTTGGGAAGTTTCTTGGTTTATTTTTGGAAATTTACGTGAAGAAGAGGAAGGAAACTCTTATTAAAGACTTGTTTATATCAAGGGAGGAGTTTGGACAGCTTTGATTGATCGAATGCACGTGAAACAGAGAAAAAAAAAAGGAAATATCGCAACTTGCTGTGGAGGAAAAAACCAAGTTTATTCTCGAATTTTCTTTGCTCTACTATGTATAAAAGGGTTGGTTAGGGTCCTAGGAAGAAAAGGAAGAAGTTAGGGGAAGTTTAGAGCCTTAGAGAAGCTAGAAAAATCATTGGAAGAAAATCACGTTCTGCTGGTGCAAACTGGTGCCGGAGAAGACGAAGAACATAAACAGCAGAAAAAGAAAGTCGCAGATTCTGTGACCGTAACTTTCAAACTTTAAACCTTTTGTAACAATTTTTGCAACAGTTATCTTCACTTCGCAACGGGTTCTCTGTAGAAATAGGTTCTGTAACACTTATATTAGTTACAGAACCCGCTGTTTAGAACTTTTCACTCTTTTAATCAACTTTTGAACACCAAAGATGTATTTTGAGCAAGAGATTAATATGAGGAGCTAAACCCCTTAGCCAAGGCGACGGAGGAAGCCATTGTTCCATGAAAAGTGGTATAATTCTATTTTTATTATTTATTGCAATTATTTTACATGATTTTTTGCATAGAACTTAAAAGAAAAATTGGTTTTTATTGAGTAGTTGTGAAGTGTTTTGATGGGACATGCTTGGTTTTAATATTTTTGATGTTTCATGCTTCGTGCTTACAATTATTACTTCAAGAACCAAATTAGAGGCAAATATTAGAGTCAACTTAAAGAAAAATATTGCATGAATATTGATTAGAATTTATCAAATAATTGGTCAATGGTGGAATCCAAAGTCTCGGTGTCTTTTTTATAATTTGATACAATTTTATTTTAGTTAATTTGAGTCTAAAAGAATCCTTCACAAGTTCGAGAATCGAATCCTATTACCACCACTTTCACTACAATTAAAACTCACATCACCTCCTGTGTGATACTAGTTGTATAAGCTAGAGTCGATTCTCCTTTAACCTTAGGTTTCTACCGAGATCCTGTAGGTTAACGACTTGAAGACTTCATTGGGATTGTGAAGCCAGACCCAACTATTTTCTCTGTAGTTACGTGATCTGATCTTTCCCGATTCTATCGCATTGAGTAATATTGAAATAATTGACTCGAGATTAATTTCTCCGATAGGCAAGATAAAAGTAATCACAAACATCTTCGTCTCATCGTTTCTAATTCCACAATATCTAGTTTCGCTATCATACGATTTAGATTATTGTGAGTTGATTGATAATTCTAGGCTGTTCTTCGGGAATATAAGTCCGGGTTATCGATTGGTTCCTGTTCACCTTGATTTATCAAAAGACGGAACAAAAAATTGTAGGTATTTCTGTGGGAGACAGATTTATCTATTCTTGTAGACTTTTCTGTGTGAGACAGATTTGTTTATTAAAGTCTTCGACTTTGGGTCGTAGCAACTCTTAGTTGTGGGTGAGATCAGCTAAGGGAATCAAGTGCGTAGTATCCTGCTGGGATCGGAGACGTAAGGAGCGCAACTGTACCTTGGATCAGTGTGAGATTGATTGGGGTTCAACTATAGTCCAGAACGAAGTTAGTTTGTAGTAGGCTAGTGTCTGTAGAGGATTAATACAATGTGTGTTCAATCTGGACTAGGTCCCGGGGTTTTCTGCATTTGCGGTTTCCTCATTAACAAAACTTATGGTGTCTGTGTTATTTCTTTTCCGCATTATATTTTGTTATATAATTGAAATATCACAGGTTGTGCGTTGAATCAATCAATTGGGAAATCCGACCTTTGGTTGTTGATTGAAATTGATTGATACTTGAACATTGGTCTTTGGTACCGTTAAAGTTAATTTCTCTTGTATTCAATTAGACTAGCATATTTCTATTTGCTTGAGTAAGGATTGAAACGAGAAATTGAGATATAACTCTTTGATATACTTTTTATTAAGATTGAGTCTGACTGTCTTGTTGATTATCTTAAAAGTATATTGGAGTTAGTACATACGGATTGCTAAACGAATTATTGGGTGAGGTTGTTGTACCCCCACTTTTTCAATTGGTATCAGAGCTGGAAAACATGTTTAAGACCTTATAAGTCTGTGTTTGTAGCGATCTGATTATGGACGAGTCTATCTCTAATAACGTACCAGTTCAGAAATTACCAAATGATTCTGAAAGCTTGGATTCACCTGAGAGAACTGTCACATCTAAGTTAATATCTAAACATTCTCTTGATGTAAAAACTGTTGATTGGAAAACGCTCCTAGAAGAATAGTTGGATGAACTTTCTGATAAAGGTGATTCAGATATTGATAGAGATGTTGATGAGGAAGTCTCGGAGTATGTTAAGTTTTTGGATTCGTGGAAAATGAAGAAGATTACAACTTCTCATGTCACACCTCTTCTGACTCCTCTCTGTCGAGAAAACAAGAAATTGAAAAGGATTTACGGAGGTTTTTATGGTCAGAATCGCTCTTGCGAATCGGTCCTCAAAGATACCGAGGAAAGCCTGAGTAGAAAGTCACTTGAATGTGATCGTGTTTATCAAAAATACTTCTTGTTGAAAGAAAAACTTGCAGAAACTGAAGCAAGATATGACTCTCAACAAAAATGTTTTAATGACAGAGAAAGCGCATATCTCGCTCGAGAAAAACGCCTTGAGGCTGATTTAGCTGCTGCTCTTGATAAAATCAAGATGTTGGAAGATGACTTGAAAAAGTTCAATACTAGTTCAAGCAAATTAACCACTATGCTAGGGGAAAGTAAAAATCATCGTGATATACGAAGATTGGGCTATAAGGGAATAGATGCTCCAAGTACTAGCAAAGAGGTAAAATTTGTCAAGGCTAGTGATTCTTCTCAACAAAAGGTTTCCACTGATGGCAAATGTGAAATACCTTCACCGACAGTTAAAGTTCGAAAGAGCAATGTATATCAACCTCCAAAGTCAGCACATACATATCGAGGTAAGAACATTCCTTATGTTTGCCACTATTGCGGAAATAAAGGTCACCTGGAAAGGAGATGTCGTTTTCGTATAAGGAATGAGAAACTTCATGGTGTTCTTGTTTGGGCATCACAATAAGTTGTGAAACCAAGATCATATGTTAAGACTAATCCCCTTAACGTTACAGGTTGTAACTGTCCAACCTTTAGGTAAAGGAATTAGTGTTGTGATAAACCTAGATTTTCCTATAAACGTCATACGAATCCTTTTCACAATCGTAATGGTTATCAAAAGGATAACTTCGTACAGATGAAGACAAGATCCGATGCTCCCAATTGGATAAAGACTAACTTTCAAAAGAATAGTCAATCCAATTCTCTTTTGAGAAATCTAGAGGAGAGTAATGGGAAGAAGGTTCATATTGTTCCTAAGCGCACTCAGAAGTGGGTACCAAAGAAAGCCCATGATACTTTGAGTGTGAAAAGGAATGATCTCCCAGAAAATTCCATGATTGTGGAGAAGGCAGTATCCATGATGTTGGAACTTACAAAGTTCTTTGGAAAGATATTTTTGGATGTGAAAGGTTTTAAAAGCGATCTCTTTCGTGATAATCCAAAAATGAAACAAAATAAGCCAGAAACTATAGATGGTGAAAATTCCATAGTTACGGAAAAGTCTGTTTCAGTCACTTGTGGTGAGCAAGACATTGTTCACCTCAACACAACTTGATTGTGTTGTAAGTGCATCCTCACCAAGGAATGCCCTGTTATGTATATGGTGAGGGAAGCACGGTAATTGGGGGGCACATATTATGTTTGGTAAGGCTATAGAATTCAATTGGATTCATCAAAAAAAAGGTATGTCTATAAACTTGAGCAAGATTTGTGCTTTTATTTATATGCTTAGAGTACTTATAATGATCCACGTACCTTTCTTATCATTCATTTCTACCTAACTTGATCTGTGTTTAAGGTCCTTAAATGTTTAGGTTTGAAAATAGTAGTTCGGGATGTTTGGACTTCATGGTACACATACCAGGTATGCATACCATCATTTAAAATCAAAATACAGGGGTTTTAGTACGCATACCCGTTTGCATACTGCTCCAGGTCATGAAAATTCGTTTGCAAACCCGTATGCATACTTGACCGTAGACGTCGATATTCGGTAAACTTGTTTTGGCCGTAACTTCTTCGTCCGAACTTGGAATTATCTCATTCTTTTTGCATTCTCTTCCTTTTTGAATTCCCTTCAAAATGGAGATAAGAATTATTGAATTTGGATGAGTTAAGATTGGTCTTTGTCCTGTCTCTTGTTTTTGAGTGTTTTGCTCAGTTTCGTCGCACTTGTTCCACTTCTCTTGGACTTGAGCACTTGGATTCTTGGAGTACTACTCATCTAAGCTCATTTGTAGCTTTTACAACAAGTTTTTTGGTGAATCACAAAGAAGGAAGTTCAAGAATGGGTAGTAGTACGCATTGCTATGGGATTCTTGAATGTTCACAATCATCTTATGTGAACTATGGTGCATGGTCGTTAATGAATTTGTATGTTCTTCTTTGTTAAGAAAATATTTTTATACGCCTTTGGTAGTTATTCTTGGTGTAAATCCGTGCGAAAAAGATTAATTCTACCTTCTAAGGACAAAGATTGTTTTTGCAGTATTAATCTTTATGATTTTATATATTGAAACTTGTTATGGGATATATGTGTTTGCGTCCGTGAACTGTGATTGTCCCATACATGGTCAAAAGTTAAGTCTTTCATATGTCGATATGCAAGTATTGATAAAAGATTGAATGAACTTTTGACAAACAAAAGTTAAGCCTTTTATGTCATTATGCAAATATTGATGGAAGAAAGGATGAACTTTTGTTTACAATGATTAAAGTCTATTATATGTCATTGTGCAAATAGTGATGAAGAATAGAATGAATCTTTGTTTATTCCGCAGTATTGATCTTCCCTGATCCATAGTTTTATGTATATACTGTGCGGCTCCGTAAGTTCTCTTATGTGAGCATTTCCGATTGAATTAATCATGGGTTTTCTTGTGGTTAATTTAATTGAGATTTTTGGATACAAATTCATATTCTTATGTGATTTGTTAATATCCAAAGAAATCATTCTTTTCTTGTGAAAGTAAGGTCGCTCTTGTTGTTCTTTCAGGAATGACATTATATGGGGGAGAGTTCTTATTTGAACTTGTGCTTTATTGCAAAATCTTTATGGGGAGTGCGGCTGTGGAATATTATAGGGGTTATCTTGTATCTTTATAAACTCCTTGATGAATGCATTTAGTTTCGGTTATATGATTGCATCTAAAAAGTTGATATGTGCTATCTTTTGGTCATGAAATGTCTCTATGGAAATTTCATTAGGATCCCACTAGTTTTCGTACCTTTGCCAATTTTATTGACAAAAAGGGGGAGAATTAATGTGTAGTTCACACTACAAATACATATGGTTTTTGGATCATTATGTAAGGGGAGTGGTTTCCATGTGAGATGAAATATTGACTAAGGGGGAGTGATACGTATCACCATAGTATTATTGTCAAAGTTGTGATACAATTGAACTTTGGTGCTGTGTAATAATACTATGACACTGTGTAACAATGATTGAGAGATTTTGTTTTCTCATTGTTATGGCTACGGATTTTCAACAACGATGATGCTGAACTTACAAACTTTGGAATCATTGGAGTACTTGGAAGTGACAAAGATTTTGAGTAATGTTGAAGAACCAAGGAGATCATGCATGTGGAAGAGAAGCTACAAAGTTTATTTTTTGTATTCCATATGTATTGATAGTTTTGTCACTAAAATTGACAAAGGGGGAGATTGTTAGAGCACTACTCGGTCGAACTCGCAAGCGTTGCTATCTCAAGGTTGTTGTCAAGTTTAGTTGCAAAAACTATAAGTCTTGATTTTTAGTCTACTTATAGCTAAGTCTCGAACTAGGATAGAAAGTGTAGTTGAGCTCTAGACTCCACGGCGTTCATCATACAAAGACGAAGAACTACTCAAGGAACTGGTGGAACTTCATCGATAAAAAGGTATGTGGAGACTTGAACTTATCTATCACTCAAAAAGTCTATCTACTCTATCTCCTATCTTGAGACAAAAGTCGTATTACTATATAGACTTCGATTATACACATTTGCTATTTCAAGACGAGTTTATCTCGCTCTCGAAATATGTGTTGGTAAGATTTCGCTTTGGCCAAGTTCATCTTTACAAGTGACAAAAGTCATGTTGATTGTTTCAATCTCTTGAAAATTGCTTTGATGAAAAATAGAGCGTGACTAACCTCTATATATAACATCCTCTAAGAACGTTTCAGTGATTGAAATAAAGAGTTTAGAATATGTAACAATCTTTGGATATAAGCATATATTGTGTGTTCGCACATTAGTGTATAAGACCAAAACCGGGAACCAAATGTGTGCATACTTGTGTGTATACAAAATGGTTGATGGAGTCTGGGTAAGTATGCGTACCCGTACGCATACTGGCGTAAGTTCACGTCCGTGAATTTCTGCCGAGTTTGGAAACCAAACCAAACTCAAATCCGGTTACTTAAGTACGCATACCCGTACGCATACTTAAGTGTGTTACTTTCTAAAATTGGTTTATTCGTGAACTTAAATTTATATAAACTAAGGAAGGCATATTTGCAAATCGTGGCTATAAAGTTCATGAATCGATTAGAGTTAATCAAAACCAATTTTGCTTCGATTGTGTCTTGTATACTTCTATGAGATCTAAGCAATTGAACAACTCTTGAACTAGTTCATTTGAGTCATTTGAACTAGTTATGGTGAAGATGAATAAGGTTGATATGAAAGTGCTCATATGGCTAACCATTTGATTAACTACTGTTGAACCAACGACTTGTACACGTTTAGGTACGGTTACACAAACCTAAATGATGTATACTTCATTTGTGTATAACAAGCTAAGTTCGATCTAACAGTTGAAAGATGTTAGCTTGAATCTAATCAGGTTTTCATCTAACGGTGAATATTGAATGCATTTTTACCAAGGTAACTTAGTTTTAAAACCCTGATTTGGAGACTATATAAAGGAGAACTCTAGCAACTGGGAAAGGTAGTCCCCAAACCTCCTGTGTGATACTAGTTGTATAAGCTAGAGTCGATTCTCTTTTAACCTTAGGTTTCTACCGAGACCCTGTAGGTTAACGACTTGAAGACTTCATTTGGGATTGTGAAGCCAGACCCAACTATTTTTTCTGTAGTTGCGTGATATGATCTTGCCCGATTCTATCATATTGAGTACAATTGAAATAATTGACTCGAGATTAATTTCTCCGATAGGCAAGATAAAAGTAATCACAAACATCTTCGTCTCATCGTTTGTGATTCCACAATATCTAGTTTTGCTATCATATGATTTAGATTATTGTGAGGTGATTGATAATTCTAGGCTGTTCTTAAGGAATATAAGTCCGGGTTATCGATTGGTTCCTGTTCACCTTGATTTATCAAAATACGAAACAAAAACTTGTAGGTATTTCTGTGGGAGACAGAATTATCTATTCTTGTAGACTTTTCTGTGTGAGACAGATTTGTTTATTAAAGTCTTCGACTTTGGGTCGTAGCAACTCTTAGTTATGGGTGAGATCAGCTAAGGGAATCAAGTGCATAGTATCCTACTGGGATCAGAGACGTAAGGAGCGCAACTATACCTTGGATCAGTGTGATATTGATTGGGGTTCAACTACAGTCCAGACCGAAGTTAGTTTGTAGTAGGCTAGTGTCTGTAGCGGCTTAATACAGTATGTGTTCAATCTGGACTAGGTCCCGGGGGTTTTCTGCATTTGCGGTTTCCTCGTTAACAAAACTTTTTGTGTCTGTGTTATTTCTTTTCCGCATTATATTTTGTTATATAATTGAAATATCACAGGTTGTGCGTTGAATCAATCAATTGGGAAATCCGACCTTTGGTTGTTGATTGAAATTGATTGATACTTGAACATTGGTCTGTGGTACTGTTCAAGTTAATTTCTCTTGTATTCAATTAGACTCGCAGATTTCTATTTGCTTGAGTAAGGATTGAATCGAGAAATTGAGATATAACTCTTTGATATACTTTTTATTAAGATTGAGTCTGACTGTCTAGTTGATTCTCTTAAAAGCATATTGGAGTTAGTCCATACAGATTGCTAAGCGAATTATTGGGTGAGGTTGTTGTACCCCCACTTTTTCAATTGGTATCAGAGCAGGCAAACACGTGTAAGACCTTATAAGTCTGTGTTTGTAGCGATCTGACTCTATGGACAGTAATCTCTCTTATAACGCAACGCCAAATCAGAGTTCCACTTAGATGCTTCAATATTCTTAAACATCTAAAAAAAACCCTTGTCCCTGCCGCTTGGGGCTTAATTTTTTTATTTATTTGTTATATCGTTTTATTGTAGAATCTAATACTAAGTCTTTGCTTTCCAATTTTTTGTTTGGAAAAATTAGAGGTGAGAAGTTGGGATCGAATCCATGGATTCAAACGGGCGCGTCCATTTTTTGCGGGAAAATGTCCAGTTCATACACTAATGGATTAGATGCGGAGTTAAAAATTTGTTGGACATCCACATCAGCTAGTTCATTGTTTGTTTTTTCGGTACGCTTATCTTATTCACTAATGTTGATATTAGTTACTTAGATGAAGTACTAGCATATAAATTTCACGACATTATTATACTCCACATTAGAAATTAGATTATTATATATGTTCAACTTTGGTGTGACCGAGAGAGTATTATATATTATTAAATAAAATTGATGAGTTTCTTTACTAGTATTTGATGGGAGTTGAGTTTCTTTACTAGCATTTGATGCGTGATTAAAGAAAATATTACTCCCTCTGTCTTTTTTTATCTTTCCTATATTTTATTTTGGTCTTTCTTTTTTTATATGTCCGCTCTGTTTATAGACATAATTTTCTCTTAAAGTATCAAATATACCCTTTATTTTTTATAATCATAAAATCATTTTTAATATAAACTCAATTCAAAATCTTAAATAGTATCACCATATATAAGGAAAAATATTTATTAAATATCTTTCATATCAATCGTCATTTCCTTTTTAAATAAAAATATTTATGGACAACTATAAAATTCCAAATAAAGCTTCTACCCATTAATAATAATATGATTTCAGGTGAATTTCCTCAGTTGTGGTTAAAAGATGAATCAAGCTCGATTTCTAGAGCTTCTGGCCCCACCAGAGAATATTTAGACCAATAGGAAATTGTTATACAAAAATTAGAATATATAATAATAATAATAAATTCTAGAGCTTTGGGTCCCACAGAGAATATTTAGACCAATAGAAAATTATCTTACAAAATTAAGAATATTTAATAATAATTACTCGGGTTTAAAGTTATCCCAAATCTAAAAAACCGCACGTGCTATGTAAGTTTAAGACTTGGGCAACCAATCTGATCCCGTGCAACGCACGAGCGCACATCTAGTTCATATACTTTCCATAATAAAACCAAAATATCTTGGTTTTTATTTTCTTAAAACATATCCTAAAATAATAATATCACCCAATTAATATTTTTTAGTATATTAATTTTAATTTTAGTAATAATATAACATTAAATAGGGTTAGTCAAGGATTAGTCATGAAATTTCATACGATTCCCTTGATATTTTGACTTTGTCAATTATGACAGGTTATAAAAGACAGAGGGAGTAGTAAAGATTGTGTGTATTTGAGTTAATTGGGCCGACGACCGGAGGGCCCGAAGGGAGGGAGTTCCTTTTACCATTTTTTTGTAATATGAAGCCTAACGAAAATGTGCAATTTGATAAAAAGATTGAAAATGATTACTATTAAAAAACCAAAAATGCCCCTCCCTGATTTTAATTTATTTTTTTCCTTTAGACATTTTCATATATAAACCGAATAGGAAGGGCAAATAGGTATTAGACATTTTCATAAAAACCCGAAAATGTCTCTCCCTTTTAGTCCAATTACTATAACTCTTTATGTATCATATTTTTTCAGGGGTATAATTGGCAAGCAAACAAATATAACATATCTAAAAATCCGTGTCTTGGAATTTTACAAGTTTTATCTCGTTGGAAAGATTTTTAAGAGATTTACACAACGAGTGCAAACAACAATATCAAATTTAGAGTTTTTATGAAAAATTCGGAGGTGTTTATCATCTTAGGCACAATTAAAACCATGTATACACCTTAAAAATAACATTCCAACACAAAATAAAATAAAAAATGATGTATAATGCGTTATGCAATCAACGGTGTTTCGTTTTTCTTCGGTCGGCCCTCCCCACCGTGGCAACGGTGTTCTAGTATTAGAAATCATGGTAATTGTTGTAGGGCCTTGGCCCATGTATGTGCGGCACATATAGATGTAACCAAGGTTTACCTCATAGCATATATATAGAGGCTTAAACCTATGTAACATTTAACTTATCTCTAATCAATAAGAGTTCCCCGTCTTCTGTTCTTCCATATTATATTTCTCCTTCAACACGTAATCAAGCACGACTCTACCAACTTGTGAAAATTTATTTATTTTCGTTCAAGATTGCTCATGGATTAATTCTTGAAGATTTGCGTGGTTCTGATCTTTCTTTTTTTTATCATCATGGATGCGTTACCAGGTATTTCTTTTGAACAAAAGAAAAATTTTGTTTTCATAGTATATATTAGGGTTCCACGAATGTATGACTATCAAACATAGAGATTTCACCGATAGATTTTCATGAAATTTTAATATGTTAAACCCAATTAGGTATTACATATCCTATAAAAATTTCAATCAAACCGGAATATGATGCAATTTCCAAAATTGGATTTTAATTAAACTGTCTACGTTTAGAAAAACCCTAGTTTATAACAGCGAAATAAAACTTAGTTGTCAATAATTCCCACCGTTGGATTACGCTTTATTTTTAGTATGATTTACATATTGTCTTTATTGACGCTCTGTAAAAATTTCATAAAGATCCAACCATGGGAAATACTCAAAAGTACGTGATATTTCCAGCTGTTTCCACAGAAACGTGAATTGGAACAGT
Organism: Papaver atlanticum; assembly: GCA_023531105.1. Taxonomy (NCBI): domain Eukaryota; kingdom Viridiplantae; phylum Streptophyta; class Magnoliopsida; order Ranunculales; family Papaveraceae; genus Papaver; species Papaver atlanticum. The sequence continues at coordinate 1,067,710 of JAJJMB010010902.1, read as the reverse complement.
CATACGGCGTCATGTATATCCTTTTATCTAGCCGTTGGATTACTTTGAAAATTTTTGTGTTTAGGGAAACATAAGGATTAATCTTCTGTAAAAGTTTCATCATCATCGGATATGTTTACAATTGGTTTCTGATCACCACAATTGGATGATGAAATTTCCAATTTTAGGGTTAACAATATATTTGGGCCTCTATGATAATTGTTTGGAGTTTATTATCAATGGTCCTGAGTACTTCATATATAATGGACCATATATGTGCATTTTGTTAACCATGAACTAGTCAACCCGATGGACCGGGCCTTGACCAAACCGTTTACCAGGTTTTGACTAAACAAACTCGATTAGAATTTTACCTTTTGGATGTAAGGAGCCTATGATACAGAAGTCATTTGTGTCTAAAAGGGCTTTACAAAAGGTGACATGAGTCATAAAAAACTTTCCATTTTTATCTTTTCAACTTCATCCATTATACTAAAGTAACAGTAGATGGTGAAGTATGTTAACAAGAGATTCACGGTCTTTAGTAAGCTATTCAACCTGATGTAAGTGGTTGGAAGGCATGTTAGATTCTCTTAAACAACAATGTTTACATTGGGATAAAGACATTTCTCAACTTGAGGTAATTGCGCCAAGGATAAATATGGAAAGAACCTCGAAGAAAAGAGGGTTAGACGTGCAAAATCATACCAATATTGAAAGAGTTGGAAATGAACCTTGTTATAGGTATTAGTACAAGAAATGTAATGCGGGTATCCTAACAGCAACCAATTGCCATCTATGTAGGTAGTTTTAAAGAACCACAAACTCATTGTATGTTAGAGGAAGGTCATACTGTAGATATTAACTTTAATGGTAAGAAAAACTTTTCCTTACCAATAGACTTACCCAAATTTGATTATCATTTCCACGAGAAAGAAATACTCTAAAGCACTTGAGGTATAAGGATCATCATGTGCATTTCATCCACATGAATCGTAACACTCTAAAGTACTTGAGTTGAACCCTACTTTTGTTATGTAATAAGGCTACACCACTTATTAAGTCTATCAAGACTCGATGTCCAGTAGATAGTGGTTTCCCTCCCACTAACTTAAGGAATATACACTAGTTGTTGAACTAGTTCCTTATAGTGTGACTACAATGATTGGATCATCGAGCAAGGCACTGCTCAATTTTTTTTTTCCAAGATGGAACAAAGATCAAAAGTCACAAGATCTCTATATGTATCGAGAGCTAATCACACCTTGTTTAATTCCAAAGAAACCCATGCAAGTGGATATCATGTGGAAACTCACAGTGATGAGAATGTAACTGATTGCATCTTTTATAGTCTCTAATATATTTGGAAGGAAACATATTTTAGAGAAACTAATGAGTCAATCTAATGAAATGTAAATCACTATAGTATTTGGATTATTGAATCCATATTGACTCCGACGATGAAATGTTGGGAATTGACTCATACAGGCTTTGACATAACGATAAAGGCACTTTGGTTGTGACATGATGTTTCGTTTTGAAAGGACTCATACATACATCACCGTGTTTGAGTGGACTAGACAACGGGAAAAAGATTGACAAAATGCGAAGTAACGACATAACTCTCAATAAGTGTTTTCTAAAGTAATAGATGCACCAACTCCCTTCCCAATATGCTTTTAATTAAGAAAGCATATCACTCATTTTACAAAGCCTTTAGTAAAACAGGATCGAGACCATCCTAAGATGCAAATGGTAAACAATCCATATTACAAATAAAATGAGGTGATATTTATTAAAAAAAAAATACCCATGCAGAATGCGGACCATTAAAGTGGCTTATGGCTCTCGTGGATGTTTTGACATTTTGGACTAGTTATAGTTCCCAGGTAATGTTGCGTTTAGAAAACTACTAGCACATATTATACATGTAAGGACTCACCACCCCTTGCAAATGCTAGAGAGTATACATCAAAAGGACTTGATGGTTATTGCATGTTTAATAGGATCAATGTAAAGGATCTTATACCCCATGATCTCGTAAAGGATATCATCAAAGGTTACATATGGTGCCTAAGGCATGGTTATGCGTACAAACCTACCTTTAACTTCTTGGGGAATATACAATATTACACGCATCTTCACTTATTCATTTTAGACCCACTATTGGTCAACCATATTCTTTGTGTACCAGTTGGTAACTGGATATAAGCCTGACATTTTGTGTTCTTACGCATTATTGGTTGCACTATATATGTGCCCTTACGACTCCACATCGTACTATGACGGGTCATCAAAATGATTAAGTGACAATGTTGGACAATAACTTCCAACAATTATCCGTAGCTTTAAACTTTTGGCAGGGGATCTCTTACCGCTAGATTTGCGGGGAGATAAGAAAAAGTATTTTATAAGGGAACGACGGGTTTTATCGTGGTGTGTTCCCACCGTGTCTCATATTGATTCTTGCACTCTACAAATGTAAATGTGAAGTGACAAAGAATAATCGATTTTCAGAATGTACACTGATGTCGCTAAAGTGATGAGATCACACATACCAGCTGCAAACCTACATGCAAGGTTACGAATCCTCAAATAAGGGATATACACCATAGACTAAAGTGTTGCAACTACACTTAGTGGAAGTGTGGTTGAGGCCGTGGCTCCATAAAGGAAGTTGAAGAGACCACTTGGTTCGATCAATCCTCACCTAGAAAGGAAGTAGGTGAGTAAGGCACAACTTATTTATATCATTAGAAATCATTTCATAATATTGTATCTGAATATGTCCATGAATCAAACTGGGGGACGCTCCGAAGTTTAATGATTCCAGAGAATAATGACATCCCAAGTGGATTATGAGAATGTGCACGAGTCAATGGAAATATCATGCGGGCATATTGATGATTAATTTCATATACACTTGCTTAAGGAAATAGAGCAAGATGAGATCGAACGAACTCCTTGTTAATTAATGTCAACGAAGAGCATATTTGGCCTATACAATCCAGGTAGAACTTGGTTCTTTGACAAATATACAGGTATTTGGTGTGGTAGTGCTAACCAACCAAGTGTAAAACCTATTGGACATACATGATTAATTTTTCACAAAGCATAATGAGAAGAAAGTTGTCTTAAAGTATAAAGACTCGCCTTGTGGAGCGAGGTTTCTCAAAAAGCCCTGAAATTTTTCTCTTGTAATGAATGTTATAGTGTTTCACTACTTATTTAGCTTGGTAATTTCAAAAAGACTTGAAATGCAGCATATGTATGTGGTTGTTACGTATCTCTGAAAGAATCAAGAGATAGCGGATATTTACAAAAGTACTTGATAACCTTTTGTTTCCCAAATCAAGTGACTCTAAACCACAAAGTGCATTTACTGTTAGATAGAATGCTCACTTATAGATTGAAGCAATAAGGTGAATGTGGTATACCGTCTAAGTGGCTATTTGATTTGGAGGGGATAGACAAGTAAGTTATTTTTCCTTACGTATTCACAAGAAAGTTCCTGATTTGGAATTGTAGCAGTCTATGTCGATGGTACAGATATGATGGGTACTCTTGATGCAATAAGAGACCTTAAAAGCTATTTGAAATCCGAATTTGAGATGAAAAATCTGGGGAAAGCTCGACCGAATACTGAGCTTGTGATATATTATTCCACCAGTTTGCATATGTCTAAAATTGTCAGGAAATTTAACAAAGACATGCATCCTGATAACACTCCCATGATTAGTCGAGGTTCAAATGTAAGTAAGTGGCCATTTCGTCTAAAGGAAGATGACGAAGATGTGTTGGGAGATGAAATTCCCATATCTAAGTCCAATAGACGCATTGTTGTACTTAGTATAATAATGTACTCGATTAAATTTTACATCCTCAGGGAACTTGTTAGCTAGATATAGCTCAGCGCCAACGCAACGTCATTGGAATGGTATAGTGAATGTAATCATGTACTCAAAAGTAACCATTGACATAAATTTGTTTTATTCCTGCAAATGCATAAAAAGGAATGCTAATGAAAGTGCAATCCAAAAGTTGTTGATTATGAAGGAACAATAATCTATTCTCCAACGAAAGTAATCAGGGGGAGATATGGTAGACTATTTTCTAAGTCATTACCGATATTCAGTTTCGAAAAGTACATGACTAAAGGAACTGTCTCGAACAACTTTGAAAGTAATCAGGGGGGGATGCCGACATCAGGGGGAGGATCCAAGGATATGATGTCGACATATTTTACTTCGAAATCGAAGCTGTGTTGAACGTTGAAGACATAAAGATTGCGTTGATATTACTGAAAATATCTGAAGCAAAGAAATGAAACACGATAGTCTGTTAAGCAACGTAACTTACAGAATCAACAACATGGTCTTATAAACATTCTAGTCACCAAAGTAAAGTGTGATAAACTCCTTTTAACTGCATTAGACTAATGAAAATTGTCTGACATCAGGGGGAGCATCTAATAGTGTGTTGAACTATTTTCCTTCACCGAGGTTGCTTTTTTCCCACAGGGTTTTGTTACTCGGCAAAGTTTTTAATGAGACAACAACAAACACAGGGAATGTAATTTCCCAGCCAAGGCTATTGTCTTTCCCAAGAGGATTTTCTGCCTTAGGAGTTTTGAAGCAACTAGTTAACTTCAACGGAGCAAAGTGATCATCTGCAACGGATCACCTTTACTTGCATCTGTCACGTTGTACTCTTTTCCCTTCGTCAAGGTTTTATCCCACTGGGTTTTCCTTGTTAAGGTTTTAATGAGGCAATGTATACGCATCCAACTATGTTCTAATTTTACTTAATATTGTACTCTTTTTCTTTAGACTTGGTGATCTTTGAAGATCGTATTACATGTGATGAACTACATGTAAAATACAAAACAACATGTGAAGTACTACATTTGAAGAGTTGTACCAAGGTTTTGTCTAACTGGGTTTTTCCTTGTCAAAGTTTTAATAAGACAATTGATTTCGGCACAAGTCATTGAGGAGAGAACTACATTTGAAGAACTACGTCTGAAGCACTACATATGAAGCATTAATATTGGACCGCACAAGGAGGAGTATGTGCAGCCCATATAGATGTAACTAGGGTTTACCTCATAGACTATATATAGAGGCTTAAACCTATGTAACATGTAACTTATCTCTAATCAATAAGAGTTCTTCGTCTTCAGTTCTTCCATATTCTACTTCAACAGTAATGGAATTTTAAGTCATTTTTATTAATTTTTTTCCTATATATTTCCTATATTAATTTATGAAAAATTCGTTAGATCATCAAAATTCAACCTGTCAGATTATATGTGGATATCAAAATCGAAATCTGTCATATATTGGATTGGATGCAGATGACGAAAATCGAACCATGCTCACCCCTAGGAAAAACTTCGGCCCAAAAGGTTATAAAAACGGCCATGAAAACGATATGAGTGTCAGCATCACAGTCTGTTATATGAAATTATTAAATTCCATCATTACCAATATTGAGAAAAAATAAATTACAATAGGTTGGTGGGTAGCCTAGCAACAAGCTGGGCACCAACACCCTTTTGGATAGCAAAACCTATTCTATGAAAAAGCGTATCTCCTATTTTGAAATTAGCATTATGATTTTTGAAACAATTTTTCAATCTTTTCAAGAAAATAATAGTTTCTTCACCCAACTCCCCCAAGGTCGAGAAAGCTAAAACACCAAAACCATATCCATGCAGGGAACACTTGGCTAAGTATTTATTACGTTTACGAGTAATAGCACTGGCTATAGCATGCCCAGGTATAAAAGTACGAACACCACCACTAGTGAATGGTAAAACACCAGTAACATCGAAACAAACGTCTCTCCCATTCTCCCAACCATAAACAAGAACATCTGCGGGTTTCAAGGAGGTGTCATTATCAGACAAAAAACCAAGGGAAACCTCCTTTCTCGAGTGCACACCCTCCTTGTAACAAATATCTGAAAAAACATCCCGTACAAGGTCATGGCGAAATTTGAGACCGATATCACTAGCACAATGTAAAGCATGATCACCAAAAATATCCATCTGTTTGTTACAACATGGGCAAAAACTATCTTCGTCGAAAATAGGTATGCCCAGTCTGTAACTTAAAATGGACCTGAACTGCCTCGGCCCAATGTTTTGGTTTAAAACCTCAATTGGAATAGCCTTCAGAAAGTCTTGAGCGTGATCCAACCTGTTGCTTTGCAATAACACCGAATCACGATAGGACATTGGGAAATTTTTCGGAATATTCTTCTTAACAACATCAAAATATAACAATGCCAAAGAGCACATCGGATGAGGGGCAATATCATTGAAGTTGAACGTAGAAGAAGTCAAACCATATACCTCCCTGAAGCTGCTAGATGCCCGTTGGAAAGCCTTACTGTGGGAGTCAATATGATACAAGTTGAGCATGATGTCTTGGAGTTCCTTAGTTTGAATGCACGACGTAATGTAACAGTAGGTACTTGTATCCGCCATGGTGTAAACTCCGAGACCATCGTCCTTCATTGGCAAGGTAGCAAGACGTTGTTGGAGAGGACCGAAACCAGCACCATCTCCCGTAAAAATATGTCTCAGGAATTGAAACAAATGTTGATCAAAAAGAGACTTACCTTGGTCCAACACGAAAGGATTCGTAGTCCTCATAGCAAAATACAATCTAGATACCCCCGTACAATTGTGCAACAAAAGGAGCTCGCTTTGAGGATCTTGCAGCTTCTTGAAATCATTCATTAACTGGATTATTTTTTAGACCCTAGCCAAGACTAAGTCGCTACAAAACTGGAGATTTAAGCTAACCGGTCCTCTTAAAAGTTTGACACCTACTGTTGGTCTACCAATATCAGCAGGAAAGATACCAGTTAAACACCGAGGGTCCACCACTGCCCAGAAGATCTCGGTTTTCTTAATATTAAGATGAAGTCCCCTACTCCATCCCTCCTCTTGAATAATTCCCAAAGCCTTAGACACTTCCAACGAATCACCAACAATCGTCCCATCGTCCAAGTACCATGCATGCAGGTCTAGATTACGTTGCGAAGAAATCTTATTCATAAGTGGGTATAGAGTAAATGCAAATAAAAAAGGACCTAAAGGGTCACCTTGCTGAACTCCCAACGCAGAAGATAGAGTAAGTTCATTGTAATACAGTCTGGTAGGCTTCACATAACAAAACTCCACCCACCTGGCAATGCTAGGACATTTGTTACGCACTTCCGAAATCAACATGGTCTTGTCTACTAAATTGAAGGCATTAGTAAAATCAACAAGCATCATAGTCATGGTGTTAAGACCCCCTTTCAACTCAAGCAATCTGTTAGCTGAGTGAATAATGGCTTCACCTCCACAGGGAATGCCACTCCGAACTGATGATTACCCAAGTAGTTAGTCATGTCCTTGCCCACCGAAGAAGTTGCAGGCTTATAGCACAACCTCCTCCAAATTGTGCCTACAACAATAGGCCTCAACCCCTCTCACCCCCAAGGCTTGAGCAAAGGAGTTAAAGGGGCGCTAGCCACGTATTCCCCAAGAACCGAATGACACTTACCAGCCAATCAAAAATTAACCACTCATGCAATGGACATAAGGAGCTCCTCCGCGACGGTAGCAACTTCACCACTAAGAGCATCCAATAGATGTTGAGCACGCAACCCATCTCATCCACGTATTCCCCAAGAACCGAAGGAAAATTACCAGCCAACCAAAAATTAACCACTCCTGCAATGGACTTAAGAATCTCCTCCGCGACAGCAGCAGCTTCACCACTAAGAGCATCCAATAGATGTTGAGCACACAACCGATCTCTGCCACAAGAAGTTCCTTTAGGGAAGTTCCTAATAGCCCCAAAAATCGAATTAGTATCAACGTTAACTGCAGCAGCAACAATAGGCTCTGAAGGAATACGCGGTGGTGAGGCTTGAGGATGCTTAAGTCTCAGCTCATGAAGTGTGTCGGGTATAGGAGGTGCAATACCATGGAGGAGAGAACACGGATTGCCGCAGTGTAATGCCCTGAACTTAGCTTCTTCGTGCAAGCCACCACGTTAGATTTTTCTTCTTAGTAGGTGGGACACACTTGGTTTGTTGTTGTCCAGAGGAGGCACGCAAATTCCGATCTAAATTCAGACAACCATTCGACTCTCTCTATTGTGTCAAAGCGTGGTTAATACTCGCTACTTGCAACCTCTTCCTATTGCCGGACCTACCTTCATCATCATTCTTAGGCGTGTATAAGTTTAAAGTGCAAACTGGCAGGAGAAACAACTGAATCCAAGACACTACATCAGAAGGCTTAGCCAAAACCTTGTCGAGAGTAGCTTTCAGGGTGCGGGAAAAGTTGAGCCCTACATGGGGTGGGGGGGGGGGGGGGGATGAAGGACATAGTCGTGAACTGTTTCTGAAACATAGAGTCAAGTAACTCCAACGTCAAACCATTATCATCTTCAGCAGCTACAATACCAACATCACAGGCCACAGAGCAAGTTTATCAATGCCATGAATCAGAAACTCAACATTACTCTCATTAAGCGAACCTGCAATGGTATCGCCATGTTCTCGACAAGGTCTACTCCATGCATTGAGACGCATGCATTCACCACATATCCACATCTGCAACTGTCTTAAAACATCTTCCCATGCCTCATAAACTTCAGCATTATTCCCAATTCTTCCCCTGCAATAAGCTCAGTTTTCCTCGGAAGCCGAATGTCGATCATAAAGATGACTGTGAAGTGATCCATAAAGAAAACCCCTGCCGTTAAAGCCATCCTTACACCCATCAAAGTTCCTAAAAGGACAAAAGTTTCATCTGAGAGAGAAACTGCAGTCGAGGATGATGATGAATTTTGGGACAATGATGAAGACAGCTGAGTACTTAGCATGACAGCAAAAGGAGGAAAAAAACAGGGTAGAGATGCAGCTTCACAAAATAACCTAGGATTTGCGAGTTCTGAAGAAAAGTTTCAAAACTTAAAAAAAAAGAAAAAAAAACTGAAAATGAATAAGAGGTACGAGGGAAGTTTTTTTTTTTTTTTTTTTTTTTTTTTAAAGGCCTTCAGAAAGGCTAATGATCCCCCTCAACTGTTGGCAATAACCAAACAGGAGGAACAGACCAGTACATAGAGGCATTGTTTGTTTTTGCCCATTGAGCTAGCTCATGAGCCACATAATTACAAACACGCGGTTGAAAATTAAAAATACAAGCCACTAATTTAAAGGAAAAAAACTGAATGTCTTTTAAGATAGCATCCGTGCGAGAATCTCCATGCATAAAATTGATCAATAAGAGTCTTCGCATCACTTTCAACAATGATATGGGTTTGCTTATGTTCCAAGGCTTTCTTCAGAACTGCCCAAATAGCTCTGGCTTCAGCTTCTTCAGCAGACTGTACTTCAAAAACCAAGGAAGCACAAAAGGAGGCTTTACTTGAGAAATCCCTCATCACATATCCCGCACCATTAGCTCCAGTAATGTCATCATAGGCACCATCAGTGTTACACTTTATCCAGCCAAAAGAGGGGGGCATCCATTTATCACATAAATTGACAGGGGTAATGGAAGAAACAGTAAAGCAGGGTTTCCTAGTAAGAAGCATGGCTCTAGCTCTTTGTAAGACTGCTACATGATTTTCTTTTAGGTTTTGGAAAATGAAGTTATTCCTACTAGTCCAAAGAGACCACAGGATAGTAACAAAGAGACACTGTGCCTCATCAGGAAGTCTAGATACATGGTCAGTTAACCAAAACATTAACCATTCAATGAAAAACTTGTTTTGAAAAAATTGAGTATTGATGCAAAAATCAGAGAGAAACCAGACTCGGCTAGCAAAGGGATAGAGGACCAAAGCATGCAAAATGGACTCTTGAGGATCATTACACCTAGCACAATCAACACTATGCATAGGCATTCTAGTATGCAAAATAGTTCTAGCAGGAAGAGCATTTCTAACAGCTTTCCAAGTAAAGACTTGGATTCTGTAAGGAACCCTAATTTTCCAAATACGCATCCAAATATTTTTACAAGGGGAGGGCCTAAGTCCTCTGAGTCCCGTGTAGGAAGATTTTGAAGAAAACTTTCCATTCGTTGAAAGATCCCAAGCCCTCCTATCAGGAGTGTATAACCGGCTTAAGGGAATGGTGATAATCTTCTTAACAAAAGCATTATCAAAGTGAGTGTTTAATCTAGACAAATTCCAAATTCTGGTAGAAGGATCAATGAAATAAGAGACTTTAATATTTGGGTCAGGTGGGACTAAGGGGTTAGGTGTGGCAGTTCCCAAAATAGGGATCCATTTGTCACACCAGGGGTAAATGAAATGACCATCCCCAACAATCCAGAAAATGAAAGGCTTAATGAGTTCTTTGATAACATGCAAACACTTCCAAGTCTAAGAGCACTTTCTAGTGCACTTGGCATTCAAGAAATTAGTTCTAGGAAAGTATTTAGCTTTAAGAACAGTTGCTAGCATACAATTAGGATTCTCTAGAATTCTCCAAGCATTCCTAGCCAACATAGATGGGTTATTTAATTCAGCCTTCCTAAATCCCAGACCACCTTCTTCCTTTGAGAAGCAAAGAATGTCCCACCCAAGGAAATGCAGTTTACTATCTTTAGGATCTAAAGTCTCTCCCCACCATAATTTACAGAGATGGGAATCCATTTGTTTGCAAAGATGTTTTGGTATGAGGAAAGCTCCCATTTGAAAAAAGGGGATGGCTTGACCAATATATTTAATCAAAGTAGTTCTAGCAGCTTGAGACAGGAGCTTATGTAGCTAGATAGAAATTCTGGCATCCACAGCTTGGAGAATACCCATATGGGTTTGAATTTTTGAAGCTTGGAACACAGTAGGAGTGCCAAGATATTTTTCTCCTAAATCCATGTTTTTAATCTCTAGAATATTAGCCAGCTAAGCTTTCCTGTGTTCAGGAATTCTCCTACTAAAAAGAATACCAGACTTATCAAAATTGATTTCTTGGCCAGAGGACAAGCAATATTTTTGAAGATAGTCTTTGATAACTTGAAAGTTTTGAACAGTAACTTTAGAAAACAAAAGGGAATCATCAGCAAACAATAAGTGTGTCATTTCATGAGCATCTTTACACACTTTGATACCTTCCAAAATTCCTTTCTTTAAAAGGCTGTCAATGTAGGAAGAGAGGGCTTTAGAACAGATGATATAAAGATAGGGGGATAGTGGATCCCCTTGTCTCAAACCTCTTTCTGGTTGAAAAAACCCCGTAGGGCTACCATTGAGAATGACAGAGTAGGAAACAGTAGAAACACACTGGTTTATGAGTTTAATCCAGTGGTTGGAGAGTCCCATTCTAGTCAAGACACTTTCAAGAAAGGACCATTCTAATTTATCATAAGCTTTGGACATATCAAGTTTAATGGCAGCAATTCCTTCAACTTTGTCATTATGATTGACAACAAATATGGCCTCATTAGCTAGCAGAATATTATCAGAAATACTCCTCTTAGGAATGAAGGCACTTTGGTTTTAGGAAATTATATTATTCATAAAAGGTTTGAGTCTATTAGCAAGAGTTTTTGAAATAATTTTGTAAATGAAATTGCAGAGCCCTATAGGTCTATACTGAGACATAAGTTATGCAAGAGGAACTTTAGGAATAAGAGAAATATTGGTATGATTAGAGACCTTAGCAATATGCCCTGTTCTAAAACAGGTTTGGGTCATGTCAATGACAGCCTCCCCTACAATGTCCCAGTGTTTTTGATAAAATAGACCTGTAAAACCATCAGGGCCATGAGCTTTTTTTCCCCCCATTTGGAACACATCATTCTTGATTTCCTCATAAGTAAAGGCAAGTTTAGAAGGGAATTGTCCTCAGCTGAGAATTTACTAAGGAGATCAAGAAGGATTTCATCCTGAAATTGCTGAGGGTGAGAGGAATACAGGTTTTTAAAGTAATTAATAAAGGAAGTTCCAATACTATCTCTATCGGTTAGAATAGTATTTGAGGAATCCTTAATCCAACTAATGGCATTTCTTTTCCTCCTAAAGAGGGTAACTCTATGGAAATAGGGTGAATTTCTGGTACCTTCCATAAGCCAAACCTCTCTATATTTATCCTTCCAATAAAGTTCCTCTAAATTGTAGAGATATTCCAAACTAGCCTTGAGTCTAGAGGTAGTGCTAGAGTCAGTAGGATTTGAGATCTGAACATCAGCCAAATCTTTTCTGATGGTAGATATATTAGTTTGAATATTACCAAAAGAAGATTTATTCCAATCCCTAATCCCTCTCTTGGTACTTAAAAGCTTAGATTTTAGTTTGTAAGCAGGAGAGCCCACTACATTAACAGACCAAGAAATGGCAATGATATCTCTACAAGTAGGATCTTCAATCCACATAGCCATAAAATGGAAAGGTCTAGGCATACAAACATCCTCATAATTGAAACATATATGCATGGGGAAGTGATCAGAAGAATCTCTAGGTAGGTTATTTACACAAAGTTTAGGGCATAAATCCTCAACAGACTGGTTTAAAAGGCATCTATCTAATCTTTCAAGAATAAGGTCAGGAACCTGTTGCATATTAGACCAAGTAAATCTAGGACCAGAAAAACCAGGATCATGTAAATTAAACACATAACAAAAGTTCTTAAGATTTGAAAAATCAAAATCATCAACCTCTAGACCACCATTCTTGTCATCAGTTCCTAATAGAGCAATAAAATCATCTAAAGGAGCATTGGTCAGTTGACATTGTTGTTCCCAGAAAGCTTGTCTCAAACTACTATTAGGTTCAGCATACATAAAATGGATGTGACAGGTTTTAGAATGAATAATGTCTGTAGAAGTAACATAGATGCCCCTCATGCTTGAGGATATAATGTTGAGTTGAATTTCCTTCTTCCAGGCCAAGACTAAACCACCACTTCTTCCAATACTAGAAACATTAAAGGTACAAGAAAAACCCATATTTTTTAGTTTCCTAGCCGCCAGGTCTTTGTTCATTTTGGTTTCCGATAGAAAGATGATATTAGGATTGACATTTCTACATAGCAAACTAAGTTCCTTATTAGCTGTTTTCTTGCCCAAACCTCTAATGTTCCAAGCTAGCATATTGATATTATTGACAGTAAAATGATTTATGGGGATAGCAGGATTAATAGAGTCATTTAAGGGTGAAGAGGGAGTTGAGTTTACCTGAGTGGTGGAATCAGACCCACCACCAAGAGAAGCACTGGTAGCACCATCACCTTGAGAAGTATATTGGGAGGAATTGAGATTAGAAGTAGCAGCATTGTGATGAGAATTACTGCGGACACCATTGTTGTTTGGGAAAGTATCAGCAGGTACAGTATAACTCCTATAAGAATCAATCAAATACTGGGTGTTGAGAGAGCAATTGGAGAGATTGATGGCAGGTAAATCCCCCAATTTGGTAATTAGAGGGCAAAGTTGGGCATAGTCAGGTTCAGTAGTATCATGTTCTTCTGGGATAACAACTACGGTAGCTAGAGTAGAAGAACTTGCTATTGTACGTTTTCTCAGATCATCTCTAGGGTTGATCTTCTTTTTGAGATCAGATAGAGCATCATGCTCAGCAGAAATGAATTTTCCTGTAGTAGTAATTGGTGTCTGACTCGGGACGACGGTAGTTTTGAACCTTCTTGCAGAATTAGAAGTACGAATCCGACCACTCTTAATCGGTTCAGGGCTAGGGATAGAGGCTTCAACAGTAACATTCTGAGTGGTGATCTATTTGAAGATAATAGGTAACCCGTTGTTCTGCTGAGTCAAGTTTTGCTGAACCGGACCAACATCGAAAATCTTCAAAGCTGTGGATCTGTTGGTAAAAGGACCCATCTGAAACATGTTTGATAAACCCTTTTGAGCAGTATTCTTAATGTTTTGGACATTAACCTTGGCTTTTCCTGTGTTGCATATAGGGGCAATGGTAGAATCGACTTGAGTGTCTGGCACAATCTCAGTTTGTTGCATAATGGTATCAGTTACTACATTTGATGTAGGAATAGGTGGATTGTTTATTGGTGGTGGTGGCATCATGAGCCTTGAGACAGCCGGAAGAGAATCTTTGTTGTTAGAAGAAGAAGCTTCCTTGCAAGTTTTTTGTTTCAATTTCCAAGCAGGGCAGTTGGCATCTTTATGATCTAGAACACGACATGAGGAGCAGTAGTATCTAGGAACTTTGATGTATCTGCATTCTATAAGGAAAGGTTGAGTTCTCCCACTAGTAAACATGGGAATGCCTAATGGTAAAGCTTTCTGAACTGGGACTCTGACATAAACTTTAACATTCTTCTTTAAAGGATGGTTTCCATAAGGTTCTTGAGCTTCAATGAGTTCTCCCATCTTGAAGGTAAGTTTATGAAGATCCTCAAATTCAGTGCATTCTTTTGGAATGTTGCATAGTATGAACCACATGAGTTCTTCAGTGAAAGAAAGTTGGTAATATGCTGGCCAACCAGTTGGTGGAACAATCTTTAGTACCATTAGATACCCACAAACAAACCAAGGCCTCTGAGCATTAATTCTGTTAAAGTCATCTTCAGCTAAGAACCGAATGAGAACTTTGTTGCGTAATCCACTAAAGGTTGTAATGGTAGGTGATTGAGCAAGAGGCCAATTGTTGCAGATGTAGTAGCGAATAGAAGAAGTAGGAACAAGAGTTTCACAACATAAGTAACCCACCATACACCATTTCCAGTTATTATCAGACTCATCTAGAATAACAGTTTTACCAATGAAGACTAGTTCAGAAAGAGTAGATGGTAAAGTTAGATTCTCAGCCATTTGAGCAGAAAGGTTTTGATTTCTTGATTTATCGTTTGAGGGTTATCTGGCAAATTAGAGAGATCCATTTAATATATAGACTGAATATGTATGAAAAGAGATTGATTGGGGTGAGAAGCACAAGTAAAGAATATAATATGAAGGTGGATAGAAAAGAATCTATTCTTAGTACTGTTTTGATAGAGTTCACAGACTATATGGATGAAGAGATGGCAATAGGTTTTTATTTATTTTTTATGATTTTAAACTTTAAAAAGGGAATGAGAAATCTGTGAAGTAAGGTTTGACAAATTATCAGGTAGAAATTGGTGTAAGGTAGTTTTTATTATGCTGTTGTTTCTTCTTTGGAGGCAGAGCTTATCATACGAGTTGTCCTTGTCTTTCCCATTTTTTATATGTAGTGACAGAGATGGGGGATTTAGATTCACGTGAGTTGGATGACAAGCAAACCAAGCATAGACAAAGCCAATGATCCATTGTAACCTTTTCTGGGATACATGTGGATGGTACGTAAGCATGATGAGGTTAAGAATTGGTGAATCATAAATGGGTTTGTCTTTTTTTTAGATAGACATATGAATGATGGTATAAACTGCCAAGAGTAATAATGGTGATGACATGACAAAGTGGGTGGTGAGGGTTGAAGTAGTAGAAATGGTGGGAAATGATATGTGGTGATTTATGGTTTTGATTGATAATATATCTCTTGGCAATGGGGTTAGGTTTGATGGCTAAAATTGTTTTGGAGATAACCCATCTGGCAGACATACCCCAAACCTCAATGGTGCTTCTCAACAGGTGTTGCCTTCTCCTAATCTGCATAAAACACAAAATTTTAATTAGACCCCAAAATTTGTTATCAAAGTTAGATGACCTACCTATACCTCTCTTAATAGCAGTTCTAAAAGGAGTAATGGTTACAGAGACTTTTAGGTGTTGAAAATAGGTTTTTATAGGGTAATTATGATCATGAAGGTGAAAATAATACGCATGGTTATGAATGGGCGTGGGAAACAAAGCGACATGACGCTTAACCAAGCGCCATAAATGGGAATTAATGTGCACAATAGGGTCTTTAAAAGGATGTTTAGCCAAGGGATTAACATAGCCAAAACAATAGTTTCTAGATTTATGATCAGAAAGGGAAAAAATTAAGAGAAGGACAGAAGAGTTAAGAAATGGCAAATCAGGGTGATCAGAATCTTCCAGGCAATGTTGAGGAGAATATTCCGGTCGTTCCACCATCCTCAACAGAGTATGGACAAGCCAAAGTTCTCGCTTTACCCTTGAACATTGCAGAGCTTCAGAGATTGCGGACTGATATTCAGGCAGAGATTAACAGGCATACACATGAGTTGGTTCGTCAAAAAGAAGAGCAGGAGAGGATTCGTCGAAGAGAGGAGGAGAAGCTTGATAATTTGTATACTGCATGGAAGCCAAAGTATCTTGCAAGATGTGAAAGAAAAGATGAGGAATGGGCAGAGAAGCACTCCAAGAGCAAGAGATATGGTAGTGCCACTGAGAGCGACTCTGAAGCATCATATGAAGGTTTTGAGTATCCAGTAGAAGAGGTTGATACCAGTGAATTGGATTCAGACGCAGCAGAGAAGAAGGCAAGTATGGAGAGATATCATGAAAGGAAATTGAGAAGCAGGTTTGATTTTGAGCGTGCAAATCCCAAGATATTTGCAAGGACCATGCAAGAGGGTGAAGAAAGAGATGAGGATGAGGAGATGTTGGAGGAAGAGACAGATGAGGAGGAGATTGGAGAAGATGCTGGTAATGCTGAGGATTCTTCGTCATCTGACAATACTTCGCCTGCATCGTCTGACAGTGAGGATGATGAATGGTATAGAGATGAAGAAGGATGGAACACTGATGAAGATGACTATTAGATGTCTCTTCACAGGTATTAGAACCAACCAAATTTTCAGGTTTTGAGAAAAGCTTGAAAATGTTCAACAAGTTTTTTGCAAAATGGTTTTTCCGATGCTTGCTCCTGCTCTTCCTAATTTTACTATAGATGATGGTAATCTGAAGTTTGTTCTTTCTCTCTTTGCGGCAGGTGTCTACTATCTTCTGGTGGTGATGATGATGTGAATAGGAAGTGATGTTTAAGATGTTTTTTGGGTAAGTTTTAGTTTTAATTTTCTTGTGGTTATGGTTGTGGACTAGATGTATATGGTGTTGATAAGTAATGCTCAGAAACTTTGGACCGAGATTGATGGTTTTTTGTTTTGGTACACTGTGTGTGTAATGGTTTTTTGTTTTGGTACACTGTGTGTGTAATGGTTTTAATGAATATTTAGGTTTGAAAGGCAAGTGCTAGTTTGGAAACTTTGTGTATAGAGATTAATGTGCTTGTTGCTTCTAACTTGGGTGTTATTGAAATCTTCTGAGTAATTCTAAGAATTAAGATGTTCTTGATGAATGAAATAAGTAGTTTAATGATTGTTCTAAGCGAATGATAGAGATTGGACTTGAATATGAAGAGTATGCTAATGATGAAAACGCAGAGAAAAATCAAGTAATGTAAGGTAGAAATTTGGATTCTAAGGGGAGAATTAGCCAAGAACATCAAAGGAGAATTGTTGTGCTTACGTCAGGATGACGAAGCAGAGTTCTCTTTTTCTTGTCTGAACCCGGAAAAACTGGTACGAGGGAAGTTGTTTCTAAAGTTTCGGGAAAATATAAAAATATTATTATGAGGTCAATTGTTTGACCGGATTAGTCAAAGTCACATGCAGGTGCAATAATAAGGACACGGATATGCTTTAACCTTAAGCGAACCATAATGATAGCCTATCGATCTTAATAGACTGGGAGATTATGGGCCCAGTTTCAACGTCCCAACTTGTTCTAGTGGGACCTCACAAAACCAAACAAATGCGAGTAGAAGTAGATTTCAATTTGGAAAGGTAATCTTTGTACGGTCTCATAGACCCACGTGACCTGACTGCCTAATTCCGAATACATCTTATGTACACATTCCAGTTCCACCTGTGGCCCTCGTTACTTCGTCTTTTTGTGGTTCAAAGTAATAAGAGGATTTCGAATTTACTCCTGAGATTTATTTATTTTTGTTTTTATTTAACGACCTTGATTTTCATTTGTGCTAATGGGAGTACCGGTTTAAGATACACAAACTTGATCAATTAACCCAATAACGATAATTCCTAGGTGAAAAAGACATGTAAAATTTGATACTGTTTAAATGGACGAGAATGTAAAAATAGCCAGGATGTAAACAGTTTCATCCTACCCATTTTCAAATATTTTTTCATTTTTTTAATTTACGTAAGAATGTATCCAGTTTCACCCTCGCTATTTTTTAAGTTTAAGCCAGGATAAATCCAGATTCATTCTTGCTATTTTTTTGGTGTTCATTTCACTCATATTAATTTTTACTCGTCCATTAGAACCATGTTTTATAAATATTTTGGCAATTGACCCAATTTCTCTGTAAGATAAACTAGAAAGTTTTCAGTCTTATATAAATTTTGGTAACTTTTCCAGTAATTTGGCACCTCCCATTAGTAATGTTGTTGACCTTGAGAATAAATATACCAAATTTCTATCCAATTATATTGTGAAATATTCTAAGAAAAGCACATTTGACGAAGATCACAGTTCATAATTTTGAGAAGTAAAAATGTGTCATTCGGATACCAATCTCTACTTGTCCGACATGATCCACAAAAATTATGCAAAAGAAAGCATCATAATCAGCTTTAAACTGTTGACCTAGAATCAAAACTAATAATAGACGTTGGTTTCTCTTAAATAGGTTAGTAAATTAAGTTGAACACTCCTCAAAATATGGGTGTGAAGAGAAATCGTCAAAAGTCGAACATAACACGATATTGATTCTACATAATCCCCTGAAAACTTATACTACTAATACTAATAGTGATTCAATGGGACCAAGTGGTTTCCCCGCGAGCTAACCAAAAAGAAGTAAATTCCAAACAGCTTTTGTTTCTCCATTGAAGGAGCTAATATTAACTATTAAAGTACCATTAAACAGTTTAAGGTAGTACTCATCTATTATTCTGATTCTAATGAACCACTTGTTACACCAATTCCATTCCACTTATTTCGTCTTTAGTTACTACTGTATGGGGGAACGATGATGGTTCGTTTAAAATGCTTAGAAGATGCATCCATCCATCGCCATCTTTGAGTTGATTCTCATTCGGGACTTCTATTTTCTGACTGCATAATTTATTTTTTCTAGGAATCAAGAACTTAGCTTAAGCTGGTGACACAGTTTATGGGTCTCTCATGCAAATAAACTTGGCCTAAATTTATCACAAAAATTCCGTAATCAATACATGCTACCAAATGCATCCACATGTAAATCAAAGCTAGATGGGATTTTCCAGGACTATTCACAGCTCATCCGATCACCAACGACAACAACAACACATCACATACAACACCAACATGAGGTAGTCAATTATGTCACTGTCTACATGCTAACAAAAATGTAGTAATAACTCTAAAAATGCCTTAAATGGGGATCAAGGTCGAACTAAATAATCAAATGAAATTATGTAAGTACGTATAAGATATATCATTGTACTATAAAGCTCATCAGAGAACAATGGCCATGGCCAGCTATTAACTCTTTGGAATGTTGTCACACAACAAAGTAACACCAAATCCAATCTATGTGACGTATAAGAATCCATATTCAGAAAAATGAGATCATATTTCAAGAGCAAGAAACAGCTCTTAAAAGAGAGAGACACACACAGGGACAGTACAGTGGGGGTTGATAATGTTGGTAAATGGTGGCTCTCGTGACCATGGAATACTGGAATGATGAGGTTGGATTCAATATCTAAAGTACTGGGCCTTTTTATCACCCCATTGTAAAAGACAGACTGATTGGATGAAAACAAAAATTTACAAGTAGGACCCCTTGCAAATGGAAAGCCTAGCTAGCTAGCTAGCTACTTGGTTGATTTTTATTTTTGTCATGTTTTCGATTAATTCCTTCGTTTCATACACTTAATATTTGAATGATTTTAGACCCCTTTGGTGAAGGAGGATAAATAGTAGCCCCAGTGTGGACGGGCCAACTTTCAAGCTATTCTACTTCTAGTTTTATCTCTAACCTTAATCTGGTCAGTCCACCAGCACCAGGTTCTGTGAGGATAGTATTCACTCAACACAACCGTGGCTGAACTCACTGCACAATGATACTATTACTATCTAAACTGGAAATCCTTTTACATTAACATCACCCGTTTACCAATCCCATATTTGGTTAAAAAGACTTATAACGAGTTTATATAACTGAATGACTTTTTTTTTTTTTTTTTGATAGAACTGAATGACTTCACTTAAAACACTATTGAAAAATGTCAAGAAAATTGATGAGATCTTATGTCAGAATGTCAGTTTCTCCTCTAATGGATTTTTTCATCATGTTCCTCCATCCATAATACTCTAGACTATAATTTTTTGTATAGAAGGACGCGGTGAACAGTCGCATAACCTCTAAAGTTTCCCTTATATTCTTTTTATCAATTTGATGGGTACAATATCTAAAAACTTTACCCGTTCATGTCTAAAATCTAAACTGTGGATCATCCGTGGAAGATCGCTACCTAACTAGGAACCCGTATGCAGCATATATATTTCTCTTGGCATAGAGCAAGGTTATTTCCATTCACTTCTTGTTTATGTTTTAGTTCAAGTTGTTCAATATATTCCAAAAATCCTTTTCCATTAGGATTTATTCTCCATTGAGCCAGCTGGCAAAAACCCTTCCTTCAACGCCCCCTCCCCCCTGTATATATATCTTCGTTCATATCACCATTCAACACCCACTTTGATCTTCCATTTCAAGTTCTCTATCTCCATAAACATAAACCCCATTATTTTCTCATTTTCTCTCTCTAGAACTGCAATGGCTTCTAGGAGTTCAACAACATGGACTGCTAAACAGAACAAAGCTTTTGAGAAAGCATTAGCAGTTTATGATAAAGACACCCCGGATAAATGGTACAATGTAGCGAAAGCAGTGGGTGGAAAAACTGTCGATGAAGTCAAAAGACAGTATGAAATCCTCGTTCGAGATCTCCAGTATATCGAGTCCGGCCAGATTCCCCTACCCAACTACAAAAACACTACTGCAACTAATACTAATTACCATCATCACCATGGTCATTCCAACAATGGCAGCAACATCAATGATGAAGAACAAAGGTAATCCAATTTTTTTTCAATAATTCCAACCTTTTTGTATCAATCCATAAAAACTAGGACGCTAATGCGTCTCGAACTCAGGATGAGAACGAACACCCAAGACTTTTGCCACTGTACTAGAGAATCCGCAATTTTTCAGTAACCCCTAAGATTGAAATTCTTAAACTGATTCTTGTTCACTTAACCCTATTTGATTTGACTTCAATCATGTATTAGAATTCCTGACAAGTTAAAGCTAAATTTCCATTTCTCTGTTTCTCTATTTTGCAGGTTAAAGTATCTAAAGCTAAGATAAAAAACAAACAATCTGAAGCAGTACAAAGACAACTATGGTACATCAAGAATTAAACCTTTTAAAAAGAAACCAGCTATTTTCATTAATGCTTGTTAATTATTTACTAAATTTTCTTCCTGTGGCTGTATTATTTTCCTTTAAGCGATTCCAAATCGTCCAAGTGTACTTAAGAATGAAAGAATAAATAATAACAGTAGTAATAGATTTCAGCTTGTTCCTCTGCTGTCATTTGTGTATATGCTCAGGGATGAATTTCATTCCAAGTCAAATTCCAACGAAACAAAATCTAGGTTCCATGAAAATGAATAACATAACCTGACATGACATGACTGATTGGTTATGAAATTATTTGACAAGGTAACTCAAATTGTAATAAGCTAAAGGGTATTCATAAAGATGATCCCCATCATTATGATTAAATCATAAGTAAGAGAGTTTTAAGTTATATAGGAATCAGGATCTGAAGGAAAAGTTTCTTACTTGAAAACGATTTCTGAAAGCAATGGGAGAAGGCAGGAATACGCAGAGTCGGTAAATGGAAAGTAGTGGCGGGAAGGTTATTGTTATTTACTAAAAGGCCCAAAATCTGAAAAAAGAAGAGAGAATAATGCATACATTTGCATCGACATAAGTGGCACATACAGTAGTTGGGTCGTATACATAACTTTAAAGCATGATATTCAGCAAAACTTTTATATCATTTATATAAATGGGGATATACATCTTCTAAACAGTTTGAGCTTTTCTTATTAAGGTCTCATCTAGAAGGCCCAAAATCTGAAAAAACAAGAAGCATACATTTGCATCTGACATAAGGCACATACAGTAGTTGGGTCGGATACATAACTTTAAAGCATGATATTTCAGCAAAACTTTTATATAATTTACATAAATGGGGATATACATCTTATAAACAGTTTGAGTTTTTCTTATTAAGGTGTCATTTTTCAAGCAAACTCAATTGAAAGATCATGCAACAGTTCTGGTCTTACTCATTTGATAAAACAAAATTATACTACAACTAATTGAAAGCAAAGAGCACTCTGTGTGGGACCATTCAAAATCGCTACGCATTGGTGTCTTGACAAACTCGTTTCAACATTTCTACCTTCTAGGTGAACCACATTACAAGCACAACTATGTATTTCCACGTTTATTTGGTCGAGGCCTGTAAGCTTCGGAGACAGTAACTCTAGAACTAAAAAGTACAGAAATTAAGCTAAAAAAGTGGATAAAACTAGATGATGCATACATACCACCATCTGCAGTGCAACAATAAACCTGACCCCAAATCTGTGACTATATTAACTGGGAGAGATTTCTTTAGTCGGATAGAGTTGTTTTAAGGGGCAGAACACTCTCAACTTCTTTGGCACCTAGATTCTTTTCCGCAACAGCCTTCGACATTCCAAACATCTGATATTCACAAAAAAATTTTTTATTAATCCTTGTTATAAACATGTATTGTCGAATTGTCAAATGTTTCAAACCGTGCATCTTGACAGAACCAATTTTTGCATTCAGACTAACTACACTTGCTAACCTTCTGAATGGTGTTTTTGAAACAAGTTTTGTGTTCGTCCATAGAAGCATTCACAAACTCATCAATATGATCCCTTAAATCCGCTAAGAAACTGGCATCGTCTGACTTTTTCTTTCGACAAGAAGTGCTGACTGGAGTTACAGGAGTTGACGGCAGTCCTGATTCAGTTTTGCTTTTTTGAGATTCCATTTTAGGTGACACTGACTTCACTAAAAGAATTAAAAGAGTTAATTACAAGCAAGCCACAAACTTGTCAACTCCATGCTATTTACACATCATGAACACTATAAATTTTTTTATAATAGATGCAACTGCTAGACATAAAGTTGTTCCAAATGAGCAAACAAGACAAGTTAATAACTACACCCGCATGCTTGGGAATCCATCAGCTGCAATCTTATTTGGAAGGACAAAATGTATTCAGGCAATTTGAAGGGAGGGAAATATATGTTACAACCATTGTTTCATGAGCTGATTTTTCAAGTAAAAATGCTCCCCAAATGGGAAATTCACTAGCATAAGTAAGTCAGGGTCGTACGCCTTTTGACTCTGCGAGCCGTACTACTAAATCAAAAATGCTCATGGGTAATGGGTTAATTGTGCTTCCTCGTTAGACAACCAGCCAGATTCGGCGTATCAAAGGAAAATACAAAACAAATGAAAACTACAAATCTGGAGCGTGGAATCAGAAAAGAAAGCCTTAAAGAATATAGAAATATAAAACCCTAGACTCTCAGTCAAAATTGTTATATTAGTCGGCTCATAGACTCGACCAAAATTCACAGGCATGATTAAGAGAACTAAATCGAACGACCCTAAACATTTTATTTGTAAAATCAAACCCTAAATTACCTAACCATTGATGTTTTTCCTTATGTGCTACGTCGGGATCGAAAATGAATCAAAAGAAATGTTCGAAATAAAAAGGAACATCGAAGAAAGAAACAATCAATAATAACAAGTATACTAAAGGATAAAAAACAACTTACCTTCCTCAAGATAATTCTAGGGTTTTGTTCGTTCAACTTCGAAAGGCGGTTGCGAGATCGTAATTCGGAGAAAAGGAGAGAAACGGGTGGTTTTTCCAGAACTTTCTTTCCCGCGTTTTATGTGCACGAAAATGTTCGTTAGGCCGGTTCCATCGTGTGTAAGAAAAAAAAATCTCCTGTCAATCAACGAATTAATTAATTTGATATGATGTTCCTTTTTCTTTTTTATTGATAGAAAGATCTATGCATTATATTAATAACTAGATTTTGTACCCGCACCGGGTATTTTTTTTTCTTTTAACCATATTTTTTGATTTGTTAAAGCTTAGCCTCGTCTCGCCCCGTCCCGATTTTTTTTGATTTGGTAAAGCTCGGTTTCGCCTCGTCTCGCCCCGTCCCGATTGGATGTGGTGTGGCTTCGCCTCGCCCTGATTTGAGAATAACAGATGAATATCACTCACATGCCAGTAATAGCTGTCGCCATCCATTCCTACACATTGAAATCAGAAAGAACTTGGGAGTGAAAAAACCTATTAGAAGATATGGCGGAAGAATCTCTTGGTGCCTACTTTCAAGCATTGAGAAATTTAATCTTGCCTCTAGAGGTTCCTAGGTTGTAAGTTGTCACCATTGTAGCTTTTATTAGCTTTTCAATAGCTTTAAGCCATCAAGCAGCCATAATATGCAACCTTAAAGATGAAAGAAGAGTCGTTTCATACCATTAATAATTTAATTACCATGCCACTTCAACTGTTTGAGCATTTGGATATGACCCTTCACCTGAATAACACCGTCAATTGGAGTCATGGGCTGCAAATCAATAATAAAAATAATATGAATCGGTGTCACAAAGTATTGTAGTTTAAGAAACCAAACTACAAAAACCCCAAGCAATTTAATTTATGACTTGAAGGACTGCTAACTTTTCTTGAAGGGAAACTGATATCCATGCATTGCCTGATATTATCACTCTGCCATAAGCTTATTGCCACCGTTACAACTATGCATCATGACAGAGTTTGTCGTGTACCTGATTTCTCCATAAAAATAACCAATGTTGATGAGCTAACTAAACAATGTAGAGAGTTGACTCAAAAATCAAATAAAACATAAAAAAAATGGTAATTCCACACAGTTAGATAGTAATAGTTGCAAATATGAAGCAGTTAGATAGTAATAGTTGCAAATATGAATTATGTTGTTCCTGGATCTAATGAATCAGTTATGTATGATTATATGATTACCAAATAGACTATCGTAGATAAATAAAAAAATAATTTTTTTTAATGTGGTATACCTGATTTCTCCAAAGCCGATACGCACCGGGCGGATCGGCTATGGAGATCCCACAAACTTAGATTCAGAACCCACAAACTTCATCCCGGTGCTTGGATCCATTACGAAGAAGTACAAACATGGCATGCTCAATTCTATGAACCGAGTTGCTTCTTAAAAAAAAAAAAAAAAAAAAAAAAAAAAAAAGTGAACTAAGTTCCCCTCAATTCTATCTGTCTAAAATCTTGTTTTTTAAACAGATAGATGAAGCTGAATAATTCCCCCTCACCGAGGTTCGAGTTACAGAGTTATTATCGAAAATAAAAGTAGCGTTTGTGCATAATAAAGTAAACAATTGTTGAGTAACATTAGATTCAGAGTATGCTGAAGCCCGGCAAGTGCGTCATTCCTTTTTTTAAAGCATTTGCAACTTCATTTCCCGTTCTTCTAGTGAAAACCTCTGCCAGAACCTTTACTTTTTGAAGTCCTTCTGACATTGCCAATCCATTTTCCCTATTTTTCCTTCCATGAAATCCTTGACGTCTTGACAGTCCCCTTCCAGTATCACCTTCTTTAGACCTGTCTGTATCGATTTAAACGCTGCTTTTGCTACCAAACTCTCGGCCATTAGTGCTGAAGTAGCTACTGTCGACATACTTGTCGTTGTTCCAAATGTCCCTGTATGGTCCCGATCCAGAAATCCCAATCTTACTTCTATTTCACCCACCTTGTACCAAGCGTCATAATTGATCTTGGTTATTCCTTCAGGCGGTGGTCTCCATGGTTGTTTTTCCTTGTTTTCGGCCTTACCCAGTGCATGGTAGATAAAGCAGCCCCACCGCCAAGGAAACTCTGAGTGATGAAATGCTCTCTTTGATTTTTATATGGTACAATGTCTGAAGAAGCATCAGCCGAAGCCAGAAGAGGAAATCAAGGCAAACTAAAAGTCAAAAAGTTTTTTTTTTAAGTTTGCCTCTGTTCTTACCTTGCCAGCGTAGAGTTCGCCTTTGTTCTTAGAAATACTCATTACGAAAATCCATTTTGATTTGTTTAATCCATTAGTTGTATCTAGAACTTGATTACTTTTTTTGTGCACGATTTTGCCTTCAACAGTTTTGTATGCATAGTGTTCTCTTTCTAGATGACTTCACATACAAAGATGATGAAGTAGTTGAGTGATGGAGAAGTAGTTGAGTGATCGAGTATTTTCGTGGAAAACATGAAGCAAGTTACATGAAGTGTGAAACAAACTCTTCATGGTAATTGCTGAATGGATCTTGCTGGCAAGATCTAGTAATTTCGACCAATCACGCGCAAGCTAGGCGGTAGGTAGTCATATGTGATGAGTAAAGTCGTGTAGACAAAACTTGGTGTGAGTTGACACTCAAAAATAGCACATGAAGCTTTTTTGGTTAAATAAATAATCAAATTATTAAATTATTTATTAAATCGATATTTTTAAAATATCGTTAAAAATCGGCATATGTGAAGTATCGCTTTAAGCTAGCTGCTCCAAATTAATCGATATAGGAGAAGTGCCGCTGTTAGGAGCGCAACCAGCCTTCTTCAGTCAAACGGTTGGCAGTCAAATAAATTGACTGGAGGCAGCGCGACCGACTCATGAAGAAGGGGAGCAGCTGACAGCAATCATGGTGTCCCATTGGTCGCCTAAAATTGGATCTAGGCCGGTCGATCTGGTTGACGAAGTTGGACGGCCGAGATCGTTTTGCTGCAGTTATGTTCTGCAGCTAATTTATTTAGGACTTTTATGAGGAGCGTGGCCAACCAACTTTGGATTTCCGCCAGGGATCATATGGATAGGCTGAGGACAGGTCGATCGGTCCTCATGGAACAGAGGTTGCAGGCGATCACGACGGCATCTCATTGGCTCCCTGAAAACAGATCTAGGCCAGTCGATTTGACTGGCCGAGATTATTTTACGGCAGTTATATGCTGTCGTTGGTTGATTTCAAGGCTTTTAAAAGCCGCATGACTAGCATACTTTTAGGCAATCGGTTTGAGGTATTGCTGACAGGTTTGAAGCAATGCGATTGGCCGAAGCTAAAGTTGAGCCGCCGGTAAGCATGTCCGCGCCTTGCTGGTCGCTTAAAATCAAATCTTGGCCGGTCGATTCGGCTAGTGAAGTTGGACGACCACGATTGATTTGAGACTGCCTTGTGCGGTCTATTTCGTTAGAAATATTTTCTTAACCGTGTGGCTAGCCTATTTTGGATGGCGATTATGGTTGCTGCTGGCGGGCTAGGGATGTTCCGATTGGCTGGAATAGAAGTGGGCCCGCCGGTGGTTGCCACGGGACTTGTTTGGTCGTGTTTGCAAGACCAAGGGTTAGCTAACGGAGCTTACCAAGTTGTGTGGTCATGATCAATTTGCGATCGTTTTGGACGGCCAAGATCTAATTTTTTAAGGATTGTAGGCACGCCGACCAACCTACTTCCACATTTAATTAAAAGCGCTGGTTATAGCTTTGGAGCGATCTGATTGGTTGACGGAAAAGAGGGACCGGCTGTCAGCATCATGGGGCATAGCCGGTCGGCAAAGAGGATCACCGGCTAGGGAAAACCGACCGGCCAGGTTGCCCGGTCGTGCCTCCTTCTGCTACTTCCCAACTTTGCCGCAAATTCCTTTTTCCTATTTATTTCGATTTTGGGTAGGATTCAACTCCTACTAGCTACATGGTAGCTTCAATTTCCTAGCTTTCCTAGGTTTGGTCTCGACCAATATGGTTCGAGATATTGCGCAGGTCGCAAAAACCTAATTTTTGCGTTGGCACAAAATCACTAATTTTATTCTCAGATAGCAGTGCAGCGTGCTTCCGATTAAGTACTTTCATGCAGATCTTAATCCTGACACTTCGGGAAATTCATGCTACTCAGCTGTAAGCGAACATTAATCGTCATGTCATATCAATATTAAGAGTTCAGCTGGGGAACATAGCATAGGAAAAATACTCAGCAAACCATACATTTGTGAATAATGCAGGCGAGAGATTAAATACTCATTAGGCTCTATACTAGTGAACAATTCATCTAGGAGCTTGAGTTTCAATACAATATGAAGAGCGACATAGGCACTCATCAGATTTTAATATATTCTTCAGACTCCTTGCGGAATATAGACATATCAAGGTCTAATATTTCTGACACCGGGCAGTTAGACAGACTTTTACAATTTTCTCCCTAAACTAAAAACCACCATCAACAACCCCCAACCACTATTCACACTATGGTCATAAAGAGAATAACGTCCATTTTGGAAATTAGTCGGATATTCATTGTATTGGCTATTGTAATACCAGTTCGACATTTTTTTGTGCACGTTCAAATACAGGATTGACTAAAATGGGTAAGCTCAGGTTACCACAACAAAATATACATATAGTCAAAGACTAGTCAAAGATACAAGGCTGGGGCTTGTGGTGTTTCGGATGATAACGCCCATAGGGTTCACCGTACTAAACTACGTGTTTTCCTAAAAATCGGCGTCTGACGATGCAATTAATGTGTGCACGTGTTTGTGTGTGTTTCCACAAAATAAAACCCACTGACAGTGGATTCGTGGGGTGGATAGAGTCTTACCTCCCGTACCAGACGGGCGATGAACCGTTGAAGTCAACTCAGGCCACCGACTCCTATGTCAGTGTACGAACCCGAAGGGCCGAGACAGTATCGTAACTGTCGTCCTTCCCTGCAGCAGTTTTATTTAAATTAACCCTTCTTTAGGGTTTAAAAATAATAATGTCCAAAATAATGTCCCAAAAATAAAGTCCAAAAATTCCAAAATTAAAATAAAAATTACAGAAAATACAACAAATCCTAATACAATTTTCTAAAAATAAATATCTAAAAAAATAAAATAAAAATAAAATCTTCTTCACTCCTTTTGGATTCCTCTTTTCTTTCCTTCTTTGGCTTTGCTTTCCTTTTATAACGCTTTTTCTTTCCTTGTAGCTTCGCTACAAATCTGAAAAGAATGGAAAAATACCAAAGGCATAAAAGAGAACAAAAAATCTAAAAAATAAAAATAAAAATAAGTTTAAAATCTAAAACCTAAATACAAGTCTGCGTCGGCGGCGCCAAAAATTGATGTAATTTTGAAAGTTGTTGTAAAGTGGTAGTAAATGTATCGTTCGCTCGGACTTGTGAAGACTCGATTTCAGAGTTTTGTACGGCCATTGTAGTTTGCATGTGTGTGGATGTTGAATATGGGGAACTGGGTAATTGCAGGGGGAATGAATTTTGACTATTAGCAACGCCAATGCTCTGTTGCTAAGTTAGAACTAGAACCAATAAATTAGAACCAGAACCAACAGTATCTAGTTCCGGGTAAGGGTATTCCTGTAATTAGCAACATCATGCTGTTGTTGCTAATGAAAAAATTAGCAACGGCACGCGCCGTTGCGAATTGCCGTTGCTGACCGAGATTAGCAATAGAGCTTATGCCGTACAATTGCGACACCGTGTTTAGCAACGGCAAAAGCCTGTTGCGATCCCGTTTAGCAACAGCTATGGTAGGTTGCTAATCCCTTAAAATGGTGTAGTGACATAACATGGGAAGCTGTATATATTGTATATAATACTCTAGTGATGAGACTTGGTCATAATAGTGTTATCAAGGAAGCATAGTACGAAGTATAAACGCTATCTTTTGGAACTTCGTAAAGTCGACATCGACATAATCTATTGTATATATTTAGTTGATTATGTGTGCATCGTATAGGTATGATTTCATCCTTGAAAACTATGTATCTTTACATTAGTTTAAGGAAGTAGATGTATGAACTTTTTTTCATAATCGAAAGGGAAATCATGATTGGCCTTGTTATTCTTTGAATATCTTTTTTGGATGACCAATGGAGTTGACAGTGGTAGAACCTATCTTGATTATGTTAAGACTTGAGGTATAACCGGTCACGGCCTATAATGAGTAGCTAGTTAGAGTCGGTCACTTAGTGTAACAGATTGGGATGCTAGATGTATTGGAGATCACATAAACACTTTGGAGATCAAAGTGTAACCGGTCACATGATGTATTGGAGGTTAGTGGTAATCGATCACATAATAACCTCGGGAAGCGAAGTGTAACCGGTCACATAGTTACCTTGGGAAGCAAGTGTTCACATAGTTACCTTGGGAAGCAAGTGTAACCGGTCACATGATGGCTTCGGGAAGCAAGGTGTAACCGGTATCATAACCGATATGTTATCACTCTGGACCTACTCGCCAGTCGCCACTGATCCTCTCATTATTAGGATGGAATTACCTATCTATATGGTCGCCATGTACGAGTTGTATGGGGTCTTTCATATAAGAGCTAGATGTTTAGCAAGGTCGATTCTCATATTAGTAACCAGAGAAGAAATAAACAGACAGACAGACCACTCAAGCTAGACCTGACAAAATGAGATAGGCCCGAAAAGGTCTGTAAGACACACATCTTCCATCTTAAAAATGCTTTAAAAAGTAAGGAAAAAAAAGATCTTCCATCTTAAAACAAAATATACAGCAGATCATGCAGAGGCTAGTATCTAGATTTTTTATTTCTTTGAAATGACTAGATATGAATATTCAAAATCCTGTTAATCCTTAATGTCCATCAGGACCATCACAATATTGTGAAGTTAAAGATTGTACATAATTTTTACATACAGCTTGGGAGCTTGACTATGATTTATTGGGCTAATAGACTTTAAGAATATCGCGATGCTGAGGGGAAAAAAGGAATTTTGTATGCCCACTGAAATAACATTAATGCTCATTCAGAAATTAAATCAAGCTAGTGAGATTGGCTCATGCCTGGTAAGTTGATCAGATATTCCAATAATCATCACCTGGCCCAAAAATATACTTGAGCACCAGAGATGCTAACACCGTGCACAAATATCCTCCTTGCACAAATATCCTTGATCATATTTCTTTTTCCCTCCGTGCACGAATATCCTTGCGCCACTTTCGTCTTTAGCTAATTCTAGGTAATACAAATAGTAAATTATTTGACAAACTTCAACAGTAAGAGCAACTGCCATCTCCTCTGCGCCTTCCTGAAGTTGAAACTAAAACACGACAAAGTGCTCCTGTTTGCACTTCTAAAGACACAACAGGGAACAGCAACAAGACAACTGATATCACTACATATCAGTCACTCGAGAGAAGTAGAAGGACCCCACTCCATATCTGTAAATTATAAAAGAAAATCGAGTGTTGGTAGTCCAATACAGCCTGGAAAACATAGATGCTTAATCTCCCTATCTTTTAACCAACCTAAAACAAAATAGACACAGGCCGAATTCTTCCAACGACCCTTCAGATCACTGGGATTGAAACCAATATGGATATAATGTAACTGTTTGGTTTTTGCTCCTCCATGAGAATCCTTATCACGGTCCTTCCTTCCGCACCTTATCCAACTGATTCGAACCACAAATCTATCCTATGCTTTGTATGTTTACCACTCCCAGACTTGTACAACGGGAATATATGTTATCCAAATAAAGTACTAGCCGAAGGATTTATGTTCCCATTGTTTCGGTACATGATCCTAGGGATGTACCTCCATCAGATACTTCCCCTCCACTCTGCAAGTAGATACAACTATTATTATTATAAGAAAAATAATAATAATTCCAATCGCAACTTAATGCAAGTGATTCCCTTCTGAAAGGTTATTCCAATGCTTTGCTAAGCTGATATGTGGGACGGATATTGGGTTATGAACTTCTTGGCTCATGAAAAGGCATGATGTTGAGTATATATCGCAGCAGTACAGTGGGGGATAATTTTACCTGAAGCAATCAAGTATCTTGAGCATATTTTTATTCAGAATCCATCCAGCCATATGGTCTGTAACCCACTACAGGGAAGGTCCACCAAGACAGTAAAATCAGAACTTTTAGAGAAAGAAAAGGACGGAACCCATTTGAAAGAGCACTTATCACTAGAGACTCGATATATTCTTTAGAACAGTTGCAAGAATCCAATATCAAGCCCAATTATTTAAGCAACTTGATCAACAGGGTGAAGTCATATTCAAAATCATCACAAAAATAAAAATAAGGAACAAAATCTTAATTGGCATAGCACTGTCCAGAGAAAACTGTGTGAAAATCATGAGGCGGGTGACCTACGGAGCTAATCTAACAAGTTTAAAGAACAATATAATCAGCAAAGAACATAAATCCAAAGAAATCATTCTATAATTAGGAAGGCATGTAGTCATCTTTTTCATTCTTTAAATTTAACAAAGTTTGTTGTTCTGCAAATTACTAGCAACACTTTCATGCATTGACACTGACACTCATCCTAAATACTTGTAAGATCTAGCCAACTGGTCACACAAGAA
Source organism: Papaver atlanticum (assembly GCA_023531105.1). Lineage (NCBI taxonomy): Eukaryota > Viridiplantae > Streptophyta > Magnoliopsida > Ranunculales > Papaveraceae > Papaver > Papaver atlanticum. Next base: position 1,035,251 of record JAJJMB010010902.1, on the reverse strand, counting down.
AAGCTAATGTGCCTATGTAATCTTACCAGAGATTGGAGACATTTTTCTTAACAATTTATATTTTTTTTACAAACCAAGTTTTTGAGTCTTCTATACGAGCTGATGTCTTCCCACCCAACTTGCTGAAAAAGATTGTATCCGGCTAACCTATAAAAAGCTCCAGCAGTGACATTTTTTATTCCTTCCACAATTTAGATCCCCAATATGATTTAGTTTACTTCACAAAACCAAGTCCACATTGTAAAAATAGCTTCCAGTGGGTGTAAGTTGGTACAAGTGTAACCGACTAAGCACTCTGCCCTAGGTTTTTAACCTTAATTGCAAGACCATAACGATCTTATCTGAAACACGTCCCTGATGTATCAATCCACAAAAGGCTAAATCGATATCTAAATACATATATAGAAATGCATGGGCATAACATGACATTGCAATGGTATATAGCTTAATCCAGGCTCAGTATACACTACAACTAAACAAGACAAAATAAATTAAGAACCACAAACTGTAACTGGATGTGTACAAGATAGAATGTTAAAATCTAATTCAACTTGGCCATGTTATAAACAACAACCTGATCTGCTAAGCCATTAGTTTAAGAGTTTCTTTCATCGGTATAAATTGAGATTATCTTAGAAAAGACTACCAAATATTGATTTAGATTTCTTACATTTACTCTGATCTTCTTAAAACTTTATTTCGATAGATCCCAAATGAGGTTATGAGCCACCATAAGAAGTTTCAGCCTACCTATAATGTTGAAGTAGTGACATAGTGTGAAATCTATAATTTTGCTGTAATATACAAAAACTATGTGCTATGAAACACAGAGATGAAAGAGAGAGAAGATGTCAAGGGATCAATTAAGCAGTGTTCGCAGTAAAAAGGAGGTCCTTTTTAGGTGTTCACAGAGGGTCTACAGAAGTTGCATGTATGCAAGAAAACGCCTAGTGTCCATGAACTGACCAGATGGTCTTACTAAAAGAGTAACACCTGTTGACTAAACTCTTATCACCATAGTACGGTCTGAAACAACCAGCTAAGCTCTTTTGGAAACATAGTATGAAGACAAACAAAGCATTAAACTGGAACCCTATCATGAACCAGTCTTTTGGAATGCACTGTGCACAAAAAGGTCTGCAAAATGCTCTGTCTTCTCCTTTGCATCAGCTGGATTAGAGTCTATACAATGGAAAACAATTAACCACTTGGGTTTAGCATCTAATTATGCATTATTATCAACTTAAACAAGGGGATATATTTCTGTCATCAACAGCAAAGAGAAACAAAAAAAAAACACTAATTTTTTTTAGTTTTAATGGGCTTTTAAAATTTTGTGCTAACAAACTCGAGGGAAGGAATTGTTAGATTATCGGCATCCAACTAATGTCCCCTCACGTGTAGCCTCGTTGGGTCTAACACGTAGACAATTAAATCGGGTGATGCGGAGTAAAGGCGCGGTCAAATGACTCGTCGCAAATAGTCTGCTCTGATACCATGTTAGATTATGGGTATCCAACTCAAAACCAATTGGCAATAAGTGGAAAGGCCCTAATGATTATAAACCGCAGGATCTTAGATTGCCCGGACGGACTATAATAATAATCTCAACAGGAAGATGATCATTTCCTACTCATAGGATTCATTGTTTTGTTTATAGCTATCTAATAATGACTAATGAGTTGCTAGGAAGGTCTAATCTTAGAGAATAAGGATTAAACTGTAAATAAATGAAAAGTAGAGAGATAATTAATAAATTCTGTTTATCCCCACCCTTGTTGTTCATTGTCATGATTCATTTGTGGTTCCAAAGAAAACGAGTCACACTTTATTCTACCCTCTTGCGAAAGAAAATATATTCGGCCAACTAGGTCCTTTCCACCACCCTCATCGCCTCCCGCCTCCTGTATATAAGGAACTACCACAATTAGTCTCTTGCTCATTTTCCCTTTAATATCAATTGAGTCTCTTTATTGACTAAAGCAGTTAAATCTCCTTCCTTATATATATTTATATTCAGAGCCTTCTTCTCATTGCTTAGCTTTAATCACCCTTCTCTTCTCTCTCTCTCTCTGTCTATAATTCAACTAGAATCAACTAACCTCCCCACATCAAATATCTCTACATAGTATTTCTTAATACCTCCTAACACTTCTGCATTCTGCACAACACTAATGGCATCAAGCTCTATGCGTAGCACAAGTTCATCATGGACATCAAAGCAAAACAAATCATTTGAAAAGGCATTAGCTTTATTTGACAAGGACACCCCTGATCGTTGGCATAATGTTGCCAGGGCCGTAGGAGGGAAATCGGCTGATGAAGTGAAGAGACATTATGAGATTCTTATTCAGGATCTCAAGTATATTGAATCAGGCCAAGTCCCTTTCCCCAATTACAAGTCTACTGGCGTAGGGAAAGGCTTTGCTGATGAAGAACAAAGGTATAATAGTTTACTAGATTTTTTACAATAAAAAACAAACACCACATTATCGTGGACTAGTTTCTGCTCAAGTACAAGACTTTTATAGCAAGTAAATTTTTGTCATGGAACCATAGTGGGAGGTCAAAACAGGTCATGCAGATTTAACTGGTTGCAGATTCACTAAGCAATAGTTTTCACGACTGGAGGAGACGCAAATGCTAGACGAATTCATTTGACTCTTAGGTATAGGTATTATACCTTCTTTTTTCTAGCAAATGGAGTTTTTAGAAAGAAGTTATCGATAGGAACCTCCCATCCGTTCATGATCATCTTTCATCTTAATCGGTATAGTTAGTGTGAGAGGATATTTCTCACTTCAACCTAATTTGGCGGCTGTAAAAAATACACAGAGAGATGGAAAAGAAATTCTAACACTGGTCCACCAAAAATGGTTAAGTTTTACCTAATAAAAACTAAAGATCATCCCTTCAAAGTTCATACTATGAATTGTTTATTAGCCAAAACCATATATCCACACTCCATTCAACCTCTTATCTTGTCCCTAATCCTAAAGAAGACCACATGAAATCTAATCCCACATCACACTTGCTCACATGTAATCTGTCTTATATTTTGCAAACCTAAAAATCCTTAATTATATAGTGTATATATATATACGCAATGCCTCTTATATTTTCTATAAGATCATTCTTGTGGGCCCTACTCAATTTTTTTAATTGATCTTCATTTCTGCACATTCCTTTGTAACATGTTTTAATTCATAAGATTGATTTGTATAATGTCTATGTCTTGTCTATTTGTTAGATTCATATTGCATTTTCATTGTGGTTCTCTTACTTTTTTTTTCCGGTGAACTGAGATTTTTCATTTTTTCATTCTTTTCTTAATTATACAGGCTAATGAAATATCTAAAGCTCCACTGAAGTTTAAAGTTGGAAACTACTAATTGAGTGGAAAAATCTTCAGAACGTAGATGCCACGTTTTACTGTGTTCGGATTTTCGTCTTTTCAACTGATCTTACAACCCAAATTGGAAGAACAAATTTATCTTTAGTTTTTTCGCAACTTCCCTTTTTATTGTAATAGTTTCTATAAAATCAAATATGCTATATTCTCTGCTTTTTGTATAAGATTAACAGACAAATTGAAAATCCCATCATCAATGTTAAAGTCTGCGAGCATCCAACTCAAAACCAATTTGCAATGAATGGAGAGGTCCAAAGGATTATAAACCGCAGGATCTTAGATTGCCCAAACAATGTGGGACTAATAATCTCAACACGCCCCCTCATGTGTAGCCTCGTTGGGTCTAATACGTGGACAATAAATCGGGTGATGCGGAGTAAAGGTGGGGTCAAATGACTCGAGACACAAATAGCCTGCTCTGATACCATGTTAAAATATGGGCATCGAACTCAAAACCAATTGCCAATGAGTGGAGAGGCCTAAAGGATTATAAACCGCAGGATCTTAGATTGCCCAGACAATGTGGGACTAATAATCTCAACAATCAAACTGATCAGATCTCAATGATTACACATCATACAATCCCAAAATCAGAATACA